>CABFWB010000275.1:0-15709 GCA_902151455.1 Timema bartmani
CCGAATGTGGTTCGTGGGCTTCCAGTTGTAAACCCCTAATCTAAGAGGAAAATCTCATATCAAACTGGATTGTCGGTGATGGTCATATCAGGGCTGGAATCACAAATGGTTGTACCAGCGATTCTACCACCCCGCAAATCGGGGTACATTTAATCTCGATTTTACCTTCATCACTTCTACTCAATAAGTGTGTAAGTATGCGGATAGCACGAACGGGTAATACGACGCGATACCCTCACAAACTCTGCATGGTTAGATGAGAATTTATCATGTTTGAATGCGACCCGAAAAAACGAGACTATATCGCTCTCAGGTACAGTATATAGGCCAGTACTTGTGTCTTTTTTGAATCCACCTTTTCCACTTTGCTCTCTTAGGTCAGATAGTTAAAGTCGTTGATAGCCAGTACTGTCACTGAAACATAAGTACAATAGTAAAAAAAAAAGACACAAAAACATCGTTGAGACAGGCGGAAGCACTGCATTGCGCAGTAGTTTCCCCCAGGGATATCTTTAGCTTGTATGAAGCCAGCGTACAGCTCATTCACTTTCAAACTAAGCTTGTTTTACACGTTTATCTCTTGTCTTACACAATGATCTCTTTCCTTAACATGAATAACAACGAGGTAGCTCGTATGTCAAATTAAATAACTAATTGAGTCGCTGATAGACATAACTTTAGATTATGTTGTAAAATGTAGGATTTCCTATCTTTATTTGGAACAGTTGATTAGCGTAAAGACTTGAGGCTAAAATTATTGTATTTATTATGTATTTAGCACCACGTCTTACTACCCGTTCGGGTTATACACTTAAGTACTAGTTACGCTAATGGATTAGGAATTGGGAGGGTTGAATTTAGAGGACTTAAACTCGTATCTGCGTGGAAGGAGAGTGGAAAACCATTTATGAAAAACCACCCCCAGTTCACCCGACCGATAGTCGGACCTCGATCTCCCCGTCCTCGGCAGTCTAACTTATCTCGACTAGCGCGTTAGCTAACTACGCCATCAAGGTGGGCCCTAATTTCTAAAGACTGTATATAGCTGAGAGACATGAACTATGAGAGAAAATGATAATACATATTTGGAAATATTTGAGATGTGGTGCTGGAGAATAACGGAGAATATAAAGTGGACAGATCGGGGGAATAATGAAGGCGTTCTAAGAAGAGTTAATGAAAAGAAAGCCATTCTGAAGGTAGTTCTAATAAGAAAGGCCAACTGTATATGTCATATTATGAGAAGAAATGGCTTATTTGGTGAAATCATTGAGGGCTGTATTTAATATCTAAATACTCCAGTTGTAATTTGAGGTGATGTAGAAATCAAACATTTAAAATTAATTAATTTTAATTAAAGGGTCATTATAGATTTCACAAATTAAGCTTTCAATTACTGTTAAGATTTTTTTTTTTACCAAACCCAAATTTGTGAGCATGATTGGATACAAATTTGAAACAGTAATTAGGTTAAAATTAATTTAAATATGGAAAAAAGAACCATAATAATTATTCTGAAACTTGGCATTAAGAATATCAGTATTGCTCGAATAAAATACATTTATATTTTATCTGTTTTTAGTAACATATGGGGTTGTTGTGTGTCGTAGACTAAACGCAACTCATTCATCGTATAGCTTTTTCGTATATTCACGCCTACAGTTTTTTTTATGTAATACAAATTTTAAAAGAAAAAGGAACTCGTTACTTGCTTAGTGTATGGTAGCATCTAAGTTAATGTTTGTAATGCGGGTGGACTTGTGTGCCCAGTCCCACGTAAGGTAAATAAAGACCCGTAAGAACGCGTGTGTACATTTTCCAAACGGTCCAGAGAATAAAACAGACAACCAAACGAGCCCCTTACTAAGAGAATGTATGCATTATGTAGTGCATGGGAGAGCGAGCAGTTGCGTTAGCATGCAGGTGTTTGTTCAGGACGCCCTCGCCCAACTTGGAAAACCACTTGGTGGCAACAGTAGGCTAAGTGCGTATTACTATTTTAGAATTGTATTTTTTTTTATTTCTTTTATAAACAAATATTAAAAATATCTCAATACCCGAAGTTGTGTAGCCATGCAAACATGAAATAAAAAAACAACTCAAGAAGACAAATGACTATGAAAAGTATCAAGGTTTAAAATGCTCACATTTTATTTTTAATAAAATAAATAGCTTTGAAAATATTTAAGATTTTGAAAATGTTGTGTTAATATTCTATAGAAATATTAAAAAAGCATGAATAGGTGTATACAGTTCTTAAAAAAAAGTAGTGCACACAAGACCAATGTATTAGTCAACCGATTTCAATCACTGTTTTAAATATGACTGAAATTAAATTATGGGTAGAAACAAAATATGGATATGGAAAAGTTCACAGCCTTTATTATAAAAGTATGTATTTTTATAATAAATGAGAATCAAATGTGGAATATTCGTTATTCAGTTAGGTAGACTTCATTAATGTGTAGTGTACCAAAATTTCAAATATCGCCGATTATATGAAGGAGTAATTTAGATTGCTTCTTGACCGATTCAATTTAGTGAGAAAGTGTTAGCTTGTACAGACCCTGTACAGGCAATCCCCTACCATTTGGGCTTAGTGGTAGATTACGATCTAGCACACAATAATAGTTATTCACCACTATACAAATCTAATTTTTAATATGTTTATGACTTGCAATATTTTATTCTATATGGTCGTATTAGTTTTGAAAAAAATAATATAAGCATGAAAACAAGAATTTATGAGGTTCAGTAATGAAACTTAGTGTAAACTGTACAGTGATTATATTGTAAAGCAAGTGTACAGCTATGGGGGGACGGGTAGTTATTGTAAGTGTGTTAAACAGTGTTTGTAATTTTATTTTGCAAATTTTAACGACCAACGGTAGTTTTGCTCCTTAGCTTGTAACTGCAAAACAGTACGTCACCATTTAGTTGGTGATATTTTCCTAACCAAGCTTCGAGGTCATATGTATGAAATTTACCGTTATAAATATTTAAAAATCAGCACAAGTGTTTTCAAATGTGTTATTCTAAAGAGAATCATATTTACTAGGCGTGAATGGTGACACACCTTCTTTGTCACTATAATTAATTTTACAAAACCAAGGTTCACATTATTTTTTAAATACAAAACTCCCTATATTTTACAGGTTTTTCCGAATGAATTTCCATTTTACCAGAGAATTTATAAAGTAGCTTAGAGGAATGAAATTTCATTTTTCATAAAATAAATTAGTATATATATTATATATGCATGTCTGTGCTTAATCACTCTAGTTGATCTGGTGGGAATATTAGCTAGTACTAGTGTACCGTTGCTCAGGGGACGCCCAAATGTACTAATCGTACATCCTTCCCGTGGAGGCTCTTTCCATGTCCCGATGAGGTGGGATGATGTTGATAGTGAATATGAGATTGTTGAATCATTATAAACTCTTAATATAACTTAAGCCTATCAAACCAGACCCTGTGGAACGTAGGGATGATTCCTCTTTCAAGAAAATACCCATTGTGCAAGCAAAGAATCAAATCCGGGATCCCTAGTTTCGTAGCCAGGTGCATTGACCATTATACCGCGGGGCTGGTTAATTGATTAGTATGGATTCATTAGAAGTGATTAGGAGCGATTAGAACATGATAATTTAACCTTGAAGGATAAGTATGATGGATAAATGTATATAATTGTTTATTACATTATCCTATATTAATGGGTGAAAAAAGGGTGGGAGATGAAATATTTGTTCAAATCAGAGTGACTTAATTTTTGCTATTCACTTTTTCTTCCATGCATATGTATACTATTTAATGCTAGCTGTTAAATGTCCCAAATTCCCAAATATTCCTGTTTTTTCTTGTTTTGTTTTTTTTGTAACTTCTTGTTTTTTCTTGTTTTTTTCAGGCACGACAGATGTCCGGCGTGTTTCCAGTTTTCCAAGAGCATGGCAGCTCTGAACATTAGAAGCTGGGCTGCAATGCACCTCTCTAACCGAAAAAAAACGGGAAAACACAGGAAATGTCACAAAAAGAACTAAAAAAAATGGGCTAGTGGAGTATTTGTGAATTTGGGACATTAAACTTCAAAGTTTTAAATAGTAAGCCCAGGGATAAAAAGGAAAGCGAACTGAAGAAAAAAGCACGCATATTTATTCAAATACACGTAATATGTCCACCATACATTTTTTTAAATAATTCATGCATTTAATTGCGAAGCAAATGCAGACATATCCCCATTAAGATCAAATCATTTTGTTCTGAACATTAATGACATGACTTGACAATAATACATTTTATGACAAATGAAATCTAGTTCCTCTATATTACATTCTAGAATAGGGTTCATTAAAACCTTTTGCACTCAAGCCTCAGTTGAATATTAAAAATAATATTTAAATTCACTTTCTTAAAAAAAAACTTTTACGTTAAAATCGAAAGAATAAAATAAAAAAGCACCCAATATCTCATTGAATGTTGACCCGGTATTGCCTGGGGGAAATGTTTTTAGTTTAATGGATGTACTGCACGTGGAAAGTAACTTTAAAGTTAATGCCTTTAAGCCCTGCGTTGCCTGTGGACTTTTTGCTTTCAACCCGGTTTTTAATCAATTTTGAAATTCCTGCTTCAAGGTGCATATTATGTTCTTGCACAGGGGCTACTAATTATTAAGCTTTCAGATTTTTGCGTCCGATAGATATCGCGCAATTCTCATGACAGACAAACAAATTCTTCATTTTGTTAACATTGATTTACTTCCACCTGGCGCCTCATCAGAATTTTCCTTGCACCTCACAATTTGAGAAACCCTACTCCAAAGAGTATTTTAAAAAGAGGATTTTTTCTTAAACACTCGAAAAATACCCACTGAATTTCTAATTAATTAAACAGTGACAACCCTGAAAAAGTATTTTATTAAATAATCACTTGACACGTGCACAATTATTCAAGTCATCAACTGTAGGAAATGGTGGCCACTGTGCAGTTCAATACATGAGCCACCCGACTGTTGTGACGTCACAGCAGTAGAGGGATCTAGTTCCAGACTAGGAAAATAGAGTTGGTACTGTCTGAGGCCAGTTTGTGGGCGACCCCTTATAAATATTGGATAGGCAATATAGAGTACATACAAATACTTTGTGTTGCATAGCCACTCAGGCGTCGTGCTGTGTTTCTACCTGTCATAGCTATCCGCATATTTACACTAAGACTGGATGAGGAAGGTATAGTTTAGGAATAATTTACCAGTCTTTGCACGAAGGAAAGGCGGGCAAACATTTAAGGAAAAACAGTTCGGCTCGCCCAGCTGGGATTCGTAACCCGATAACCCCGTCACCACCAATCAAAGCAAACGTTCATCCAAACAAGGAGAAAAGGAGTGTAGATTTTGTTTGTTTTATTTCGTATGGCACCGCGTCTCACTGTACCTGTGACCCACACTGGTTCGTATGCTGACAAAGTTGTCAGTCTCCTCTTGTCCGGTATACCTGTGGCGGGGACATTGGTCTTTGAATCCCGGTGGCAAGTATTAAAGTGAATTTTAATAGATAGTACATCCCTCTCCCATCATGCAAATGTGGTCACATTTCCTCTAACACTCCAACTTTGTCTTTCCTACCCCACTAGTTTATATTTTAGAATAATCAAGATCCCGCCACCACTCAACTAGATTGCCAATGATGAAAAGAGATCGAGGTTTGAATCTCGATTGGGTGCATTATAGATCATTATCCACATGTGGACCATTACTGTGATACTCCCATCCTCTTTCCACGCTAGTGTGGGTGGGATAGTTTCCCACGAGTAATTAATCCCACCCTATTCTCAAGTAAATTTGGTAGCACGTCCTCATTCCTACCCCAAGCTGTTCCACATGGTATAGTGGTCAGCTGACCTGGCCACCAAGCTAGAGGTCCTGGGTTCGATTCTCGGCTGTTACCATGGGTATTTTCCTGAAAGGGTAATCATCCCTAAGGTCACCAGGGTTTGGTTAGTTAGGCTTAAGATAGGTTTAAGTGTTTCCATTGGTTCCACCCCCTCATACTCACTATCACCATCACCTCATCTCATCGGGACATGAAAAGAGCCTCCACGGAAAAGATGTACTATTAGTACATTCGGGCGTCCCCTGGGCAACGGTTCATTAGTACTGGCCAATCTTTCCACAAACTGGGCTACGAGTGATGTAGTCCAGACACGCATATATATATATATATATATATATGCGCTTAATATAAGGGGTATATATATATGTATACCCCTTATATTAAGCCTTTAGTAGTGGTTGTGTTGAAAGTAATAATTTCTAGGAAAAAACTTGCTCGTGAAGTGACCTGAAAACCTTTGTAGGGACGTAATTGAGTTGTTCAAGATGGCCCCGGACATAGCTTGTCAGCGTTCCAATCTGTCTTGTTCCTTGTAAACAACGAGAGCTGCGCCACGCACGTGGCTCACTAATTCTATATGTTTACTTCTTCTCTTTTCTTTCACTCTTTTATCTCAAATAGAAGTCAAGCTATTAGGGAAGTAGTACAAACTAATTTTCACAAGAAGAACCATTTTGACAGTTAGGAAACCTACATATTTGGTTTACAATAATCTATCAATTTGATTTATATATGTATTATACATCAAATTATGTGATCTTTAACTCTCTCTCATTAAGGTGACCTGGTGGTATAGGGGTAAGGTGTCAGACTTCTGTGTTGAGGGTCCGGGGTTAAATCCTCGGTCCCGGCACAGATTTATCTGATTGCCAAACCCTTCCTTCACCTCTGACAAGACGTGTATTAATCACAACTTGTGAATGTGAGAAATGCCAGGCCTCCACCGTGGTTCGGATCCTACGTTAAACTGTAGGTCCTCCATTTCATTTCACGATCACCCTACCATCACACATTAACGTAAGTGCGTATAACCCGAACGGGTACTAAGACGCGGTGCTAATAATAATAATAATAATAATAATAATAATAATAATAATTTAACTCTCACTTTTATATACAGCGTGTACCATAGCATGTAGTTCTCACTCCAGCGGTGAACAGGAGAGACAAAAACAATGAAAATGTTTAATATAAACATGTGCCCCATTTTACCTTGTTTCCGAGTTATAGCCATGTTTGTACTCCAGTAATGTGGAGCTGCTTAACATTTTAGAAAGCACTCAAAATGGTCACCTTCAGCCAGAATACAATCCTGTAGTCATGGTGTCGTAGAATACCGCACTCGGAAGGTTTTTGAGCATTTTCCGGGTTTAGGTGCGTTCATTATCCGTGAAGCCAATTCTGCCAGCAGTTAACTTGTTCCTATTTCATTTTAAGTTGTAAGTCACACATGCGAAAGATTTCTACCCATTCCCGGCACATTTGACCACCAGAAATGGTGTTGAGGTGGACACTCCTGAATATGATTTGAATAGGCCTGGGTTCAATTCCAACCGTATGTGCAGGGGTTATTTTTATTTACATCGTCTTAATAATCAAGTTCCTGTCCATTTTTTTTTTAAATATCCACTCTCTTCATTCTGTGTTCTTAGAGTCGTTCGTATAGATGGCGTACAGCTGCGTAAGGGCAATAAGACGTGTGGCATCAAGATCATTCAAATATATTATTTGTTAAAGCTTCTTTTATATCCATTCACCCCTTCCCATTTTCATCCCCTACACTATACAAATAAAACATAAGGTCCAAACAAGCTCATACAAAGAAAACAAACTAGTTGATGGACTATATTTGAACTACATAACTCCCAAAACGAAGAGAAAATACGTCCAAGTTGTTTAAAAAATACAAGGCACCCTTTATTATTTCAACCCCTCGGTTTTATTATTACAAGCTATCCGCCTTATGCTCCACTGTTAGGACCAACGCTCAACCACCTTTTATATATATATATATATAAAAATAAATCGGTAACGTTAACTAAAGTCTGATTTTTGTAGGAAGACCATTATTTGAAAAATAGAAAATCATGCTGTCACAAAAGTTAAAAAAAAAATTACAATTGTATTTACATTCTTAGTCCATTTAAATAATAATGTAAAAAATTACTATACAGTAATCTATAAGGAAGAGTTATTGAAAGCTTTTGATAAAATTTTAGATGAAATGTATAAATAATAAATCAAATAAAACATATTTCTAGAATGCCAAATTTTAGTGACTTCCATTTAATATATTGGTGGCCGAAAGTGAGCTTCCTATAAAAATCAGACTTTAGACGAACAGCTATCACGACTGAATTTTGTCTGGATTTGGATCACTAGCTCCTGGGACGGCGACCATAGTCCACTTAAAATCATCCGCACAGGTGGACATGTGGACCAAACGTCAAACTTGTCAATTCTGGTTTGACGCTGATGCGTAGGTATGGTGTTTGAATATCGGCTAGGTGTACTTGAAGTGATATTTCCTAAATTATTTATTTACTCTCTAACAACACAAATGTGAGTACAGTTCATCTAGATTCTACCTTGCGTGAGGCGCGGTGAATAAAAACAATAGTATTTACTACCCGCCTCGGGGGCCACATGGTCTAAGGCAATACTCTCGCAGTAGACTAGACTGCCGATGACGGGGAGATCAAGGTTCGAATCTCGATCGGGTGTGTTAAGGGTGGTTTAAAAAAAAAATTCTCCACTCTCCTTCCACTCAACTGCGTGTAACTTCCTATAAATATAACCTTCCTGTAATGATTAGCGTAATTAGTATATAAGTGTGTAACCCGAACGGGTAGTAAGACGCGGTGATAAAAAAAAAAGAGTATTTATTCAAGAGGACTCCAAACAAAAGTCTAAGACGACTGATTTTTATCAAAAGAATAACGCCTAAAAATAAGCTTGACCGTAGCTGAGGTATCTCATTAAATAAAGCAAATTATCTGGGTTAAAGGTTACTTACTATTTAGTGTCAATATATCGGATACTATTGACATAGATAAGTAGGCAGACCTAGATACAGTCCAATTTTCATAGATAGGGCCTTTTATAAAATACAATATTTTGTTTTTCCGTCATTATGGATAGCATTTTACTATATTTGTAGTATATATTTGTAGTGTTATTTTTATGTATTAAGACATTTATCAAATCCGCTTCAGGGGCCGAATGATCTAAGACGTCACTCTCGTGTTAGTCCGGCCTGATGATGATGGGATTATTGGAGTTCGAATTCTGGTCGGGTATATTGAGGGTGTTTTTATCCTAAACGCTTTCCCACTCTCCTTCCACGCAAATGCGGGTATATTACCTCTAAAATGCTTTCTTCCTCATTCCTATCCCATTAGAGTAGTTATAATATGTAAGTATAACCTGAACAGGTAGTAAAACACAGTGATAAAAAATATCAAAATTGACAACTACAGATCACATAACTTGACGTTTGAATACGTGAGATCTAGTAACTTTTCTAATTGTCTTATAAGTATCGTATTTTGAAAACTGTACTACCTTGCGTAATTGATACACATGCGTATAGCTAAACAAACAGTGAGGCGCGGTGAATAAAAACAATAGTATTTACTACCGCATGGTCTCACAGTAGACTAGACTGCCGATGACGGGGAGATCAAGGTTTGAATCTCGGTCGGGTGTGTTAAGGGTGGTTTAAAACAATGTTCTCCACTCTTCCTCCACTCAAATGTGTGTAACTTCCTATAAATATAACCTTCCTGTAACGATTAGCGTAATTAGTATATAAGTGTGTTTGAGTGTATTTTTATTTAGTATTGCATTTAACAGAAGGTTAATTAAAGGCTTAATCAAAGAGTTAGTGGTGAGAGGGATAGTTTAGAGGAAGTGCAACCACATTTGCCAGGAAAGCTTATGGGGAAACCACAAGGGATAAATTACACCTGTTAAAAATGTTGTAAGTACATCTGACCAATATTCAAGCCTTGACCCTCTCCAGTAACGACAAAACGGGTGCAATGAGAGCCTAAAGCAGATACAACTTTGTCACCGCTGTGGGTATGTGTCGTCCTGTAGATTACTCCAACCAACCTATTGTATTACAAATGTTTTATTTTGATACACCAGCAGCGGTGACTGAGAAGTAATTTGGATAAATGAAACCCACAATACATTTGCCTGTCGAAGACTTGGAGATCAGGATTCTAATTCCATACCAGGTGCTCTGAGGGGTATTTTCTATACATGATTTTCACTGTGGTATCCTCATACTCTCTCCAAGCTAGTACAGGTGCATTTCCCCTGTTAGCTATACCCCAATTTTCCTACAAATAGATATATTTGACAGCTAGAAAAGTCACTAGAATTATTTTCACCTATTAATACTTTAAATCATGTGATCTTCATCAATCACTTTTGTTAGATATTATCTTCTTCTTGAGTCAACAACACAAAGGTTGGCTTGATCTTATTTCTATCCATCCGGAGCTGGGCATGCACTCAGCCCTTCGACTGGTTAGTGCTACCTGCAGCATCTGGTAGAAATCGCATGTACTAGGGGAGTCCAGAAAATTACATAGTTGTTTTTGTATTAGGCTTTGTGAGATGTGGTAATGTGATAGTGAATAGTATGAAGGAATGGGTCTCATGGGACAGCAGGATATATTTTTCTTGGCGGGGGAATAATGTGGGCCCCTGAGAGCTATTATATATATATATATATATATATATATATATAATACACACACACCCAGGCCCCCATTTTAACTTTTTCCCTTATGTACTCCTTGTGAGTTGCGACTTCACACCACCACTGGATACGTCCCAATTTCACGGCGAGCGGTCCGATTTTGGCACGAAATAGCGCGGAGATAAATCATTTCCAGGACTCCAAAGTTTTCAATTTTCTTTTGAGGTGTAATTTACCAAATCATAAAGTTAGAATAAAAACGTATTTATATCAATACAAACAGAGGAACAGAGAAAATAATATTTATTATGTAAAATATGAATTATTGGGGGGAGGGGGGGAAGTTAATATGAAAAGTATTTTACTTGAATATGTTTTTTTATTTTTATTTTGATACAGTTCATGCTGTTCAAATAAAATATAGATGGTTTGAAAAGTGTAAAAGCAAATGCGACGGAAACAAAGGGTTTTGGGATGTTGCCTACCTGTGACGTCACGGCCGGTCAAGATAGGATTTCCCATGTTAGTGAATTTAGGTTTTACTCAGCGAGTTTTAAAGATATAGCGTTTAAACAAAAACTATTGATTCTTAAATAATTCTAAAAATAGTCCTACAGTGTCACAAAATTATTATTTTTATCTTTAAGTAGTTTTTTTGTAAACGTATTTTATAAATCCTCTACAACTTGGCTATTTGTCTTGGTCACGAAAATAGCCTTTAGGAATCTTCCTTCCAGGATGTAGATTAAGAAAGTCCGTATTAGCAAATGACTATCTAGAATAGGAAACAATAAAGTGGTGAAATTAAAAATCCAGTCAATATTTTCAAGGCGCAAATATTAAAGTGAATGTGTAGACTCGTCAGAGGGAAAGGGTTATCAGCACATCGACAATAGCCCTTTTATGGCGAAGTTCTCATTTTCTTCCGTTTTTTTTTTATTTTGTACGTTGGCGTCTAATTGTGATAGTGCTTATACTGCTTAAGCGCGTTAAGTTAAGATGCAGCCCGCTTCCCAAAATATCTTCAAAATCTCCAAGATGGCAACGTCGTTAAGGAATTGGTTGGCTAATCACAAGTGTCTGCAGGGGCAGGTTAAACTGTTCCTCAGAGTATTCCTGAAGTAAGTGTTAATAAAGATGTTGTATTCCACTTTTGATTATTTATTTTGTCATCCCATCTTAGTGCTTGTTCGGTTACTCTAAAGAAGTAGAGATGATACCCAATGTTTGTGGGTTCAAATTCAGCCAGAATCAACGGATTTTTCTCGAGCGATAAAAAAAATCTGTAGCATAATTTCCTTCGGAGGAGAAGTAAAGTCATCGGTCCCATGTCGATTGTGGCCTGTAAAATAACCCTGAAATGTGTGTGAAAATACCATTCCCGACAAAATTAGTAGGCTCTTTTGCTTTCGCGCATGGAAATTCTCGTGTGCTGATATAATCAGTCGGCTCAGAAATAAATAAAATAAATAGTATAGATGATAAATGTAGAGTCCATGAGTAAATGTAACAGCATTTACGTGGAGGTAAAGTGGGGAACCATTTAGAAAAAAATCACCCGTCACAAGGCCTTCACCCATCCGGGACTTGAACCCTTAGTTCTCCTTCATCAGGAATCTAATCTAACACGAGAGTGACGCGTTAGAGCATACGACCATCGATGCGGGTCACTTTTGAATTAATTTTAACATTATTATTGAGTCTACAAAACCTTTGCTCAGATGGTATCAGGTTGGTGTACTGATCCAAAAGTAATGTGTCCAATATCCGGCATGGTCGAAAAAATTATGAGGAACTCCACAGTAGTGAATCAATGAGAGAGGGATTTTGTATTGGGTATGTTCTAGAATTAAATTAGTACTTAAGTCGTGTGCTGATATAATAAAGCTATACAAGAATTGTAAATTAATTAAAAAATATTAAAAACCTGTATTTGTATATTTTGGAATAGTAGTGTTTTCTGAAAAAACAGCTTAGAGTTTCATAGTAAATTTTAGTTCCAAAACTTTAATAAATACGCCCTTGTATATTATTTTAATATAACAATGTAAATATTGTGGAAGGTCGCCAAAAATGTTGGTTTTAAAATAATGAGCTTACTTTTCATATCCAAAGTTTTACAATTAAGTATTAAAATGGTCACACTTTTTTTCTCTCTCATCTTTACTATCCATAAAATGGAGTTGGAATAAGAGAGGTAGAATTCGGAGGAAGTCGGCTGCATTTTTGCTTCTCACTCTCCCTTCATGTAAATGTGTTCAAATTTCCTCTAAATTCTACCTTACTCATCATCCTCCCCAATTTGTGTAGTTGAATGTGAACAGCCAAGGAAGGAATTATAAGTTGTCTGAGTGCAATATCCTAGTTCCTCCGTGACACTTCAAAGAAGGGAACTTCCGTGCGTCTACTAATTAAAAGGTTTTTTTTTGTGGTGTTATTGTTATAATCAACCTGTCGTAACAGATTTTAAAACTAATTATCACTACAGTGTATATAGTTGGATAGAAATAAAATAATACAAACCTATATAGTCCCCTACTTCTTTTTTGCTGACAGTAGTTTCAACCATCATCGCCCAGTCTGGTCACTGAAAACAAAAGTCGTCAACCTAATTCATTCTCTATAAATATTTAAGAAATATATTTTATAGAGTTTTGAAACAATAGACCGCGATAACTCATCATGTTTGAACCGTTTGGGTTTCGCTGAGGGATTAGAGCAGTTTGGTACATCAGTGGAGGACCGACACCTTAGATTAGTCGGTAGCGTGTCTGCCTAGTTAGCTAAGAATCCCGGGTTCGATTCTCGGCATGTTCGAGATTTCTTAACTGAAGAAAATATGGGTTTTCCTTTCACATTGATAAATTATCGGCCAGGACTGGATGTTGCACCTGTCCTAGTCTTAAATTAGATTATTATTATTTTAGCACCACGTTTTACTACCCGTTCGGATTATATGCTTATGTACTAATTTTGCTAATGGTTTTAGAAATGAGAAAGGATGTATTTTAAAAGAAGTGCACCCAAATTTGCGTGGGGGAGAGTGAAAGGACACATTTTGGAAAAACCTCTTTAAGTACACCCAACCGAGATTAAAACCTCAATCTCCCCTTCATCGGCAGTCCAATCTACTGCGAGAGTAGCGCGTTTGACCACGCGGCCACCGAAGCTCCAAGTTAAATCGTTAGTATACATCAAAATAAATTGTTTTCCTCGTGTGGACCTGGCATTTAACCCTGACCAGGCCTTAGAGTGAATTGGCCCCTATTAACATTTACTTAATGGGAAAGAACACAGACAGCACAAAGGTCAAAAGATAAAATTGTTTACGAGGGTGAGGAGACTCTCTGACTTTGAAATAATATAGTAACTAACTTTATTTAATACATACTTAAGAGCCGATCTGATGGCCGATTTACCCAGGATATTTGATACACGATTACGTTCGAACCAGAAAACGTGTTAAAGTGCGGTTTTTTTGCATTATACACAGAACAATGAAATCCGTATTTGCTCTAGTAGTTTTCATTTAAAATATTGATTTTTCAAATGAGTTGTATTTTTTTAATATTAAAAAAGAATGGTTCCACTGGTCTAATTTCAGTTTACTTACCTACATACTCTATGGCATAAGGAACTCGAAAGTTCACTGTCACACTTACTAAAGTACCTTACGCCATCTCTCCTTATCTTGGGCTTGTTCTATCCAGTCCACCTCTTTATACCCTATTCCTACCTTGAGCTACTTATATCCAGTCCATCTCCCTACACCCTAACTCTTTAAGGTCCATCCTAATGCTATCCTCACGTCTGTGTTTAGGTCTTTTTCTTGGGTTTGCCAGTCAGTACCCTGAATCCGGCTCTAGATTCACCCATTCACGCTGCATGTCCTGACCACCGTAATCTACGATACTTAATTATACTAACCATGTATTGTGGTAAGTACAGAGTACTAAGAAATATAAAATGGATTGTTGTGCTCTTTGGTGGCGAGAGATGCTACTCTTTTCCTAATGATTTGTGAAAGTGTTTCTGCAACAGTGTTGTTTTTTTTTGACAATTTTTTTTAGTAAATATCTTTATTTTTATATCAAAGAAAGAGAAAGTCTGTTCGGTGCGCCGTACCATTTTTGTTTCAGGAGATACAAAATACTGTTTATAAAAATAAAACGTGTGAATGGACTTAAGAAAAAAAGCAATTTGTATGTTGCAAAAATATTTTTTTATAAGTCCATTCCCACTAGTTTTTTAAAAGTTTTTTTTATCTCCTGAACAAAAATTACAAAAATTTCTCGTTATTGCATCGGAATCTTTTAACGTAATTCGTCTTACACGCGGCCATTAAATTCTTATATTCATTACCTTATTCAAGTGATTAAGGAGGTCCATTTAATTATTAAAGAAGCTTGGATCCAGCTGGGATTCTAACCCCAACCTCTCCATCATTGGAAAATCAGTCTAAATAAGGTGGTGGGGCCGAATTCATTTCTACTCTCAGGTCTAATAATAATAATTATTATAATCCTCCTGATCCAATGATTGTGGCCCAACTAAGTTATGAACTTTTGGGACAAGGGGTCCCGTGGCACAACTGTTATATGCCGGGAGGGAACTACCAATGAACACAAACGGGATTGATCCCTAGTCTTACCCCAACCTCCCCCCACCCCTAAATAACCCTTTTATCAGTCAGGACTGTACTACACGCTTCAGTGGCCGAATGGCCTAAGGCGTCATTCTCATGTTAGACCGGCCTCCTGATGATTGAGAGATCGGGGTTCAAATCGAGGTTGGATCTGGGGTTAGTTTTCCTTAAATGGTTCCCTACTCTCCTTCCATGCAAACGCAGGTAGAACCTCTAAAATACGTTCTTTCTCATCCTTGTTCCATTAGAGTAATTATCATATATGTTTAAAACCTGAACTGGTTGATAAAAACGCGGTGTTAAAAACGGAAACTATTTTTGGACTTGTAGCTTTTTCGACAGTGAGCCCACAATATAATCTTTGTGCCATGATAACTTCCCTTCACGCCGTCCGTCCCAATTCAACTCAACGCGAGCTTCATGAGCCAGTGTCTGGGGAGTGTTAAACCCCCCCCCCCCCCCCCCCCC
>CABFWB010000275.1:24254-67986 GCA_902151455.1 Timema bartmani
TATTATTATTAGCACCGCGTCTTACTACCCGTTAGGGTTATACGCACTTACGCTAATGTGCAATGGTAGGGTGATTGTGAGATGAAATGGAGGACCTACAGTTTAACGTGGGATCCGAACCACGGTGGAGGCCTGGCATTCCACACATTCACAAGTTGTGATTAATACACATCTTGTCAGAGGTGAAGGAAGGGTTTGGCAATCAGATAAATCTGTGCCGGGACCGAGGATTGAACCCCGGACCTTCAGCACAGAAGTCTGACACCTTACCCCTAGACCACCAGGTCACCTTCCCTCAAAATTATCGACAATACTAGAGGTAATTTGTCTCATTACGTGGGTATTACAGTGACTTGAGCTAGAGTGTGGCGTTTATTGTTAGGCTAGTTAAGATTAAGTTAGTTTGTAAGTCATGAGAGGATCGGTGTGCTTTAAAAACAGCTGATTAAATATTATGGTTTAGAAATAAGATTTGTGCGCGACGGAATATAACTTAACATAATTATATGCAGGGGTGTATGTACCGTACAGTACATAAAGAGGAGACTAAACCTATATTTTATAAATCATGTAAATAATAAATAAAGATGTTAAAAATGTCAACAAATATAAGTTTTTTCTAATTTCTTGATATAAAAATTCCCTGTCATTTCCAGATTTTTAAGAAGTCCATTTTTACGGACCTTTTGTAGAGTAGAGTATAAAGTAATTAATTTTTTTAATAAAAATTGTTTAGCATGAAGTTTTGTCACTGCTGTTTAAAAAAATATGATTTGAGCTTGACGGGGAGATGTATGAGTAATTGGTACGCAACCCAATGTTTCAGGTATTATAAGGCCAGAAGATAACTTATTTATTCGAATCAGCTTGTTTAATTTTTCATTTCGCTTTTTCTTATATGAAATGTCCCACTATTTAAATCTTGTAGTTTAATTCCCTTATCCTTAAATATTCCAATAACCTATTTCGGTGGCCACATAGTCTAACGCGCTACGCTCATAGTAGATTAGACTGCTAATGACAGGTAGATCGAGTTTCGAATCTCGGTCAGGTGTTTCGAGTTTTTTAATGTTTCCCACCATCCCTCCATGCAAATGCGCGTACACTTCCTCTAAATATAACTTTCCTAGTTCCTAAAACCATTATCTTAATTAGTACATAAGCGTGTAACCTGAACGGATTGTAAGACATGGTGATTAAAAAAATCATTCTACTATTTATTTTGTTCGAAATTCCCTGTTTTATCCAGACATTAAAATTTCCCTGGACTTTCCCGGTTTTCCAGGCGCGTATAAACCTTTGAAATGCATCAATGTGTTTGAATCTCACTCTCGTAGTTTCCTCTTCTACGAAGTTTTTTTTCTACCATGTCTCACTGCCCACATGGACCATACGAATTTTAATGACACCAACGATAATAGGAATTATAAAGATATAATTTAGATAAAATGTACATGTATTTGCGTTTAGGAAAGGGTGCTAAGCCATTTAGTCAAACCCATCCTCAGTACAAACGGCCGGTATTTAAACTTCTATCTCCCTCGTCGCCAAGAAACCAGACGCCTTAGTCAATGTGTTACCCTAGGTGTGTTATTATTTATTTATTTAGTATTTGGCACCGCGTCTTACTACCCGTTCGGACTATACGCCTAAGTACTAATCATGCTAATTGGCTAAGGATGAGTAAGGCTGATTTTATAGGAAGTGTACCAGAATTTACGTGGAATGAGAGTGGGACTTGTTTTAGGAAAAAACCTCAGAACACCCGACCGGAATCTAACACTGATCTCTCCGTCAGTGGGAGTCTAGTATATTTCTATTCTATTGACATAGTGACTCCTTAGACCATGCGGCCACCAAAGCGGGTCCTACGCGCATTAAAGAAGTTTTAATACGTATATGATGCCCTGATTACGAATGGCGTCTGGTTTTATTCTTATAAAAAAAAAATAGGCCACGTCTTCAAACCATCCTTCTTTCAGCCATATAAATTCCTTAGCATCGCACTTTGAAGGCCTGGTATTTGTAATTACGCTGTCTTACGTGTGTGTGAATGTGGGAAGGTTTGGTATCGTAACTTTATTGAAGACACATCACACTTAAGTGGAAAATAACGAACTTACGGATTAAACAATTTTAACGTAACGTAGGTTTATTTTTGTTAATCGCTGAGCTTATAAATATGGATTTTGAAAAGTCAATACTTCTATTACAGTCCAAATTATATAGGAATGAACATTTTTGACAGCTAAAAAAGTTACTAAAACATTTCTTAAGTGTATTTATATGTCAAGTCTGCAGTGATCCACAATTTTTTGTTGAATAGTATCAATACATCTAAAATAATACTAATAATAAATTAAAATGCTATCAACTTTGACCGAAAAAAAAGTTTTTATTTTCTTAACGTTCATCCTTAGCATTCATTAATCCTATTATAGAAGTGTGGAAATTTTAACAAGCATAGCTTACTGCTCACTTTTTGATCTAAAAAATCTGATTATTATTATTATTATTTTTAATTTCTCTCGCCACCTCGGAGAAAAAGTTTTGTGATCGTCAAAAAAATTGAACTCAAGATTTTGATAAAAGTCAACGTTTCATGACCCCAGAAACAAAAAAAGTGGTTTTTGCAATTCCGTCTGTCTGTATGTCCATTTGTCTGTACTTCGGGCTAGAGCCGACACTATTTTACCGATTGGGTAAACTTGATATCTGGGGTCTTTCATAAGGTTCCCCCGAGGGATTTTTGGAATTAGATATCTAACCGTAAATTTAAGGGTAGTTTACTAAAGGGGAAAAAGAGAAAAAAATCAATTTTCTAGAAACCTGTTCTAATGATTTTTATTAAATTATATATATATATATATATATATACTGTCTATCACTATAAACAAGATTTCGATTCTCAATTTATCATGAAAATGACTTTGAGGGTAATTTACATAGGGGTAATTTTCATCATTTATCCGCGACAATTTGCGATACTAAATAACTTATCATTGTAAAGTTGTACTACTATTAATGATTAAAATCTTTTATTTGAAATATATTTTTATAAAACCAGTAATTTCTAAGCTATAAGCAAATATATATAAATGAATTTGATTCTCATGCTCTTTGGTGGACAAAGATGTTTCTCTTTTCTCAATTTTTCTGTAACATTATTCCTAGTTTCTAATGCCATAGATTAACAGTACATATTATTTCATTTAAGATCTTTGGAGCAATGTTTCTATAACAATGTAGGTCCTATAGACCTATTATTTCCTTTTTCGCAAATCTTAAGAGTTTTTAGTAAATGTCCATTTTAAGATAAAAGCGGGACAAAGTCTGTGCGGTGCACCGAACCATTCAGGCTATTTAAATGAGTACGCCTTGGATGGTCGATCTAGGTTGCAATGTATAATATATTTTTAATTAAATTATAAAACAGGATCATATATATATACATATATATATATAAAGTGTGGTTCAAATTAAACTTAATTAACAGCAGCAAAAATACTTCTTCCTGATCGTCCAATAAAATGTATATGTATATATACATATATACATATATGTATATATACATATACATATATGTATATATACATATACATATAAACTAGCAATCTCGCACGACTTTGCCCATGACCCCTTCAAAAATGGGTTAAAATTAGCCTAATTAGAAAGATAATTAAAAATTTAAAAATCCGGCTTCAAGGTGCATTCGGGACCCCTCCATCCACCTATGTTAAAAATGTCAGATCTCTGCGTGCCGTAGATTTGGCTGGGCACCGCACACAAACAAACATACACAAGCACTTCCTTTTATTATTTTATTTATATATACATACTCTCAAAATTTGAATCTGTCAAATAAAAACTTAACGACTTTGGGACACAATCTATGATTGTATCCGACTACAATGTCATCCCTTCTTCGAATTCAAAAAGTCATAAACTCAAGTGAAAACTTTTATGTTTCAGTTTTTCATTTGTGCAAGGGCGTTTAGTTGTTTGTCGGTTGTTTGTGTGTTTGAATAAAATCAAAATGGAATTTCTACCGTCACTTGCTTAAAATTAGATTAACTTTAAGTGACCTGCTTCGGTGGCCGCATGATCTAAGGCGTCACTCTAGTGTTGGACTAAGCATCCGGTGACGGGGGTATTAGGGTTCGAATCCCAGACGCGTGTGCTGGGGAGGTTTTTCCAAAATGGTTTTCCCACTCATCCTCCACGTAAATGCGGGTACACTTCCTATAAACTCACTAGCGTAATTAGTACATATGCGTACAACCTGAAGAGGTAGTAAAATATGGTGTTAAAAACCAAACAAAAACCTTAATTGATAGAAAAGGTGTGGGTATAAAAATCGACCGTCCAGTAAAAAATAAAATCTACTGTCTGCCCTAGCCGTCATGAGCCTATGGGAGTGTATGGGGATTGATAGGGGAGGGGTTATCTGGGAAGAGGGGGAGGGTGCCCGGTGGCAAAATGTGCCGGCAGCTCACTTCCTTATTTACGGAGCAAGGGGCGTCGAGATCACAGGATGGAGTGCAGCGAGGTCATGGAGGAACGAGTGAAGGACTTCACAGCTCCTCTCTACAAGAAAAAAAAATGGTTTCAACCACACCGTTGGGCACACAGACCAAACGTCATGATCACCTAATCTGGTTTGTCTTGTAATAAGGAGGTTGGTACTCAATTACCTCCAGGTGTAACGAGGGTGTTTTTTTCTATATGGTTTATCATTCTAATCCGGTATATTAATTTTGATCTAAATTCTACGTTAGTTATTTATATCTAATTATCATAATTAAAAATTGATAGCTTTAATGTTTATTATGAAGCAGTGACAAGAAATAAAATCAGCTGGTTGGGTCTGCTTCTTTCTTGAGTATTAAGCAAAAACTTCCTATACAAGGTTTTTTAAATCAATATTAACACTCGAACTACAAACCAACTTAATCTTAAGGCTTACCATTTAACATGCAACCACTATTATCAATACTTATTGTATTTGCGGAAGTTTGCGAGATGAGTATCGAGCCAGGAACTCCTAGAACTGTGCACGGCCTTACTATCCACTCAGCCATGGTATATTGACAGGGAACGTTATAACTTTCACTACTCACCAAACTTGTATTTTCCGTGCTTCACATATCAACCCGTTTGTGCTGTCCACATATTTACACTAATGGAGTAAGAATGAAATAGAAATAGGCCTAATATAAAGAAAGTGTTCCCGAATGTGCTTGAGGGTAGAGTGTGAAATTATTATTTTTTAAACTGCTTGGTATACTAGGCCAGGATTTGAACCTAGACTTCTCGTTACCAGTAAACCAGACAACACTAAACTGTCACCTGTCAAGTGTCAAAGTGCGCACTGTTTTTTTTTCTGTAGATATGTTAGTTTTTAAGTCGTATGATGGTTAGTATTTTATTTTTTCAAAAAGTGCACATTAAAAATAATAGTTATACATTTTAGCAACACGTTTTATTACCCGTTCGGATTGTACATATGTATATTAATTACTCTAATGTATTAGAGATTAGGAAGTCTAAATTTAGAGGAAGTTTACCCGCATTTGTGAGGAGGAAGAGTAAAAAATCATTTAGGGAAAACCACCCTCAGTACATCTAGGGTGACCTGGTGGTCTAGGGGTAGGGTGTCAGACTTCTGTGCTGGGGTTCCGGGGTTCAATCCTCGGTCCCGGCACAGATTTATCTGATTGCCAAACCCTTCTTTCATCTCTGACAAGACGTGTATTAATCACAACTTGTGAATTTGAGGAATGCCAGGCCTCCACCGTGGTTCGGATTCCACGTTAAACTGTAGGTCCTCCATTTCATCTCACAATCACCCTACCATTACATATTAGCGTAGTGCGCATAGCCCGAACGGGTAGTAAGACGCGGTGCTAATAATAATACAGTACATCCAACCGGGTTTGAACCCCGATTTTCCCGTCTTCGTTAGTCTAGTCTATTGTGAGAGTTGTGCCTTAGACCATGCAACCACCTAAATGGGTAAATTCTGGTAATAAACAAAATCAATTGATATGGCTATAGCTTTACCTCCCCTTAAAACACCAATATGATTCACCAAACCTTTAAATGTATTTCTTTGTCTATATAAATATTGTTTAAAATTTTACGTATGAATTATGTTAGCTTCATTACCATTGCGTTTAAGGGTCTATGTACTCCAATAATTAATTAATCAATGATTTCAACTCAGTTTTTTTATTATTTTGTCTTTCAGAAAGGGGTAGTACACTTTCTTACAGCAAATTTTGTTTTAGTTTAAGAGAGTTGTTAAAATCGTTATATTCAGCTAGCTCAACTAGTCATCATTAGAATCAGTGGCATGTGTGAATAAGGTTATTTAATTCTACCACCTGGAAACATAAAGTAGGTCTGATAAAACAAGAATTATATCAATCCTTCTTCTGTTTATTTTTTAATTGCAACTTTACACGTTTTAATTAGTATTGGGGTACTTAACGTACACTTTCTAGCGTATTTTTTCATCCACTCACAATATGTATTGATTAATATCACATCCGGCTTCACTGCATAGTTAAACTAATGGGATAGGAATGTGGAGATAAACCCAGGATTTCCAATATAAGTAATCGAATCAAAATATACAAGGCTGGTGATTGAATTAGGGACACCAAGATCTGTGTTCTAGTTTGGGACTACAGAGCCTGTTTTAAATCAAGGTCTCCAAGAACTGTGATCGAATCACGGACTTCAAGACTGATGTTTGAATCTGGGACTACAAGATCTTCCAAGAATGATGGTTGAATCTGGGACTACAAGACCTTTCAAGACTGATGGTTGAGTCTGGGACTATAAGACCTTCCAAGACTGATGGTTGAGTCTGGGACTACAAGGCCTTTAAATACTGATGGTTGAGTCTGGGACTAGAAGACCTTCCAAGACTGATGGTTGAATCTAGGACTACAAGACTTTCCAAGACTGATGGTTGAGTCTGATACCACAAGACCTTCCAATATTGATGGTTGAATCTGGAACTACAAGACCTTACAATACTGATGGTCGAATTTGGGACTACAAGACCTTCCAATACTGATGGTCAAATCTGGAACTACAAGACCTTCCAAGACTGATGGTTGAACCTGGAACTACAAGACGTTCCAATACTGATGGCATAATCTGGAACTACAAAACCTGCCAATACTGATGGTCAAATCTGGAACTACAAGACCTTCTAAGACTGATGGTAGAGTCTGGAACTACAAGACTTTCCAAGACTGATGGTCGAATCTGGGACTACAAGACCTTCCAAGACTAATGGTCGAATCTGGGACTACAAGACCTGTGTTTAAATCAAGGGCTTCAAGAATTGTGATCGAATCAGGGACTCCAAAATCGGTGGTCCAATCAAATTTTCCAGGCCCTTTGATGAAACGAGAGTCTCCAGGACCTATTATCGAAATAGGGTATCCAGTATCTACGATAGAATCAGGGTCTCCAGAATCTATTACAGAATCAGAGTATTCAGGGTCTACTACAGAATCAGGGTCTCCAGGATCGACGATTCAATCAGAGTCTCCAGGATCTACGATTAAATCAGAGTCTCCAGAATTTACTATATAATCAGGTTATGTTGATCTACGAAATAATCAGTCTTCAGGGTATATAATAGAATCAGGGTCTCTAGAATCTACGATATAATCGGGGTATCTAGGATCTCGATTAAATCAGGGTATCCGGAATCAACGATATAATCAGGGTCTACGATTAAATCAGGGTCTCCAAAATCTACTATATAATCAGGGTATCCTGGATGTACAATAGAATCAGAGTCTCCAGGACCTATGGTGGAATCAGAAAATCTAAGACCTGTGGTAGAACCGTGTTGTCCAAGACCTGTAATCGAAACAGCTCGTTGAGTAGTTCAGTTGTTCCATGGAGAGATGCCCCTCGCAATAATGTTCCCTCATGAGATTGTTTGTGTGGGAGGGGATGTGTGCAAGGTTAGCTAACAACAAACATTGGGGGGGAGGGTGGGGTATTGTACCTGCTGGCTGGCGACAAGTATTGGGCCCTGTCGCTGCTCACCACACTGGAGACACAACAGGAACAAAGACGCCATCATTTGAATATCTTGATTTAAATCTGTGCTGCGTGTTTTTTTTATTGCTGTTGTTTTTCCGTTTTAACGTGTGCTCATTGTGTAAGAGAAAAAAACCTGAATCTACAATGGTAATGTACAATTCATATACTTTGGATATTATTGGTTTGCAGCTTGATAACTTATTTGAAAGAAAACCATTTGTTTTCTAAGTTAGATAAGCGGTTTTTTAATCATTTATAATTTATTACCATTTGGCATGTTGTTTTAAAATTATATTTGGTGTGAATTTAGCATTCATTAGTGTACATTGTACAAAGTCTAATAATATACGCTTATTATTAATTACATACGTATATTGGAGCTCCTTTTATATTCGCGTCTCTATTCAAACTCTCCACATATTTAAACTTTTTTTTAGCACCGCATCTTACTACCCATTCGGGTTAAACGCTTATGTACTAATTACGCTAATGTTTTAAGGGATTAGGGAGGGCTATGCTTAGAGAAAGTATGCCCGCATTTGAGTGGAGAGAAAGTGGAAAACCATTTTGGAAAAACCACCCTTAGTACACCTGACCAAGATTCGAAACTCATCTCCCCGTCATCGTAATTCTCGTCTTCTGCGAGAGTAGACCGTGTGGCCACCTAAGTGGATCATATTTTTAAACTAATGTGGTAGTAAAACGAAGGGTAACATTTAAATGAAGTGTACCAGAATTTAAATTGAGGGAGAAGTGGAAACAATTTAGGGAAATCCCTCTCAGTACACCTTGCCCGACCTTCCCTTCACATAAAAATCATACAATATGAGATTGAAACGTTTGTCCATGTTATCACTGGTGCGAGTTTTATGTATTAATATGCATAAATATTAGATGTCTGAAATTCTATTCACGTGACCACTCTTCTAAAAGTTTCAAAAGTTCATAATATTAGGCTTTTAAAACAAATCAATGTAATCTAAAATATTTTGGGCCAATTAAATCCAATTTCCCCCATTGCGACCAAGTTCTCTTACGTCAATCCAAGTTCTTTCTACATAAATTTGTTTTTCAAAGGTGTTTTTCCATTTTCATAAATTAGTGCTTGCTTTCTCACAGATCTCTTCCAACTCAACTCCCTTGATTAGTAAAATACTGGAACGTAGGATAGTTTTTAAAGAAGCAAGACTGTCTCATTGAAGTTAATAGGTCAGACAGTTCTTGGTGGATAATTGTCTACCAGCGCATATTCGTAATATTTGATTAAATATTTAAAAATACTCATGATAAATGTTCTATCTTGTTGATAGCTCATCTTATATTTTATTTAATACTGTTATGAATCGAATTTATCTAGTATGATTTTTACTTAAATAATGTAACACTTAAATGCGATAGAAGTCATTTTAACTGTTTAACCATCTGTGCACATAATTAGTAAACAAGTTTTACAAAAGAGAAAAGAATCAAAATGACATTTATTTGAAGCAAATACATAACATATGAATGCATGACTCTCTCAGCCTTTGTTCATCACTTAAAATAAAATGAATGAAAAGGGAAAATCAAGTAAATTCTGGAAAATTCAAACCATGAAGCTTCACCAAATGTTTTCATATTTTAATGAAGTCACTCTTGATAGTAAAGTACACTCGTGCACAAGGAAATGACAATGCTTCAATGCTAAAATGAGCCTTTATTTCCTTAAGCGAGGTTTATATTATTATTAAGTTACATGATTTTATTACTTTTGATTCAAGTTATTTGTAGGCACATGACAAATGTAAGTATTTTTTCAAGTGACTATTGAATTAAAGTTTCAAGTGAACTCCAGGTTCAAATAAAATAGAGGGCTGGTATAATTTTGTTTGAAGCTTGAATTGACTTAGAGAGCATTTTAAAATTGTAAGCGTTGGTAAGTATCTAAATGATTTAAGTTTAGTTGGGTAGAAATAATATCAATCTACTTGTTTAACCAAAATAATGTTTTCTTTACACTAGGTTGAAGACTTTCTTTATATGTGTTGGATCAGAACCTTTCAATACAGGTTATAGTGCATAGTCGTTGCTGAAAAGTGGTGTAATGAACCTTTAATTTTTTTCTTAAAATCTCTCAAGAAGTTTGACATTTGGTGGGCCATAAAATAAAAATAAAAATTACCACGACAAAAATATTAAATATTAAAAAAAGTGATAAACAAAAAGAAAAGTTGGAAAATATGACTATTGAAATGGTTAAATTCAAAATTAAAACATTTAAACCCTTGTTAAGACAAGAGTCAAAACACTTTATACCACCTCATTTGCAGTAATTTAGCCTGATTCGGTGGCCGCATGGCCTAAGACGTAACTCTCTCATTATACTAAAATGCTGATGACAGGGAGATCAGGGTTGGAATCCTGTTCGGGTATTTTGAGGGTGGTTTTCATTAAATGTTTTTCCATCCTCCTTCCACGCAAATGCGGGTTCACTTCTTCTAAATTCAACCTACGTCATGCCTAACTCATTAGTGTGATTAGTACAAAAGCGTATAACCCGAACATTTAGTTAGACACGGTGCTAAAAATTTTTTTTTTAATTTGTGTTTGAATGTTCAGTTTTTACTTGATATAATGCAAACATAAAAACAAGGTTCAATTAGGACTTAAATATTTTATCAGCGTGTAATATGCTCAATGTCACAAAAATAAAAAATTGTTTACCTACCTGACATGTAGACTAGAATGACAAGCTTTGCTACTATCTGCCATTTTAGATCATGATTTATAAATATAGTCCTTCATTATTTAAAAGTATCAAGCTGATCCTAGCAGGTGTTTTTTGGCTATTTTTTTTCTACGGTATGATACCACTTAAAAATAAATTTACTATAATCAGAGTGGATTTTGACTATTATTTAAATATGTTTATAAATTAGTTTCGTATCTGCATGAAACATATTTGGAGGCTTAAAATTATCCCCCCCCCCCACCCTCCCTTCCAATATTTTAATTAAAAAAAAGGATGATTATCACACGGTCAACCCTTTTCTGAGGCGCCTGAATCTATTAGATACGACCCGAGAATCAAGCACCATCTTCAAACCTCGCTAATCTTATCCACGTTAAGGTCACCTTAACGTCTCTTCCAATTTAAAAAAAAAAACGCGAACTCTAAAATACCTTGCCAATCTATTCTTTCCCACTTATCTATAGCATTCCCCCCTCTTCCATTCCCCTTAGGCCTTGTTAACTTTACGTCATCAGGTAGCCCAAACTATTATCGTATTTCACACAACTTCTCTTTTTTTATAAATACATTTACAAAAACTTTGTTCTAGACCAATAAAACTGCGATTCACTTAGATCGCTACGGTCCCCTTATAGTTGAACTCCCTCCTCTCACCCCTCAATCCTCCCCTCCACCTCGAAAATAAAACTGTATGATAATGAAGGTAAAATGCAATTTCGTAGAATCATAAAAGTTTTGTTGGATTTTTTTTTAATACTTGTTTTCCTTTTTAAATCGTGGAATGGGAATGTTCCACCGTACAAAAGAATGGAATGTTTAGAAACAAAAGAGAGTTGGGGTAGGTCTGGGTTCTGTATTATTCGCAGTTAGATTAACTCTTGTATGAGAGTTGGAGTATAGCTCTATGAATAGTAATGCATTTGATATAGTTTGAGAGATAAAAAAAAGACTAACTGGCTAGCATTTTTTGTTGCATCCTATTTCCATAATTATTATAGTCCATTTATTCTAGTAGTTTTTTATGACTATAAAACAAAAAATTATTTCAAATTGAAGCAAAACATTTCGATTTATTGTAAATTGAAATACAAATTACGAATCAATTGATGCATAGATTTATTTTTACTTTCAAAAACTAGTTGGTATTTTTTTTTAATGTCTGCTCTAATGATCTCGTCACACAGAACCGTGCAATCTTTCTCAATTATCCATATATGTAATTTTATGTTTAGATATTTTCACTTAATACGGTGCAGTAACTATTGCGGTGTACAACAGTGTATTTAAATTAAGTTTGCTAAGCTAGTGTATTATTTTTTGAAATATGTATCCCGGTGAAGGACTCGAATACTGGACCTTTGTATTTGCTCTATCGATTGATTTCTCAAAGTCCTCATTCATAACTAAGACACACCACTTTGTCTTCAGGAAATTAGTTTTAGCCATTTCCAAAGAAGCATTGCAGAAAGAGATTTGTGCGTTTTGATCATGTATGTAATAGAAGCACGGTACGTTATAGGGGCGCCGGAACAGGGGGGTATGGGGGTGCATGAACCACCAGGTCAAACTATTCATCTCTACAAACTCACGCAGAATTATGTTAGTATTTGCCACGAAAATTATGATAAAAAATAAGTGAACATGAAACATTACAATGTAAAACATTAAAAGGGTATGGGGGAAACAACTTTTTTTATCTTAAGCTCCCATAGAGACCCCAGCAAAGTATTTTTTATTTTCTCTCGACATCTCGGGGAGAAAGTATTGTGATAGCCAAAAAAAATTGAACTCGAGATTTTGATAAATGTTGACGTTTCATGACGCCCTGAAACCAGAAAAGTTGTTTTCGCGATGCCGTCTGTGTATCTGTCCGCCTGTCTATACCTCTGGCTAAAGCCGAAACTATTTACCGATTGGGCTAAAACTTGGTATCTGGGGATTTCATAAGGTCCCCCCGAGGGGTTTTCGGAATTAGATAGCCAACTCTAAAATTAAGGGTAGTTTACTGAAGGGCAAAAATAGAAAAAAAAATCGATCTTCTCGAAAGTCGTTCTAACGATTTTGATTAAATTTTACATCTAGACACTGTTTATCACTATAAACGAGATGGAAACTCTAATTTTATCATGAAAATGAGTTTGAGGGTAATTTACATGAGAAAAGTTTTCCAATTTTCATCATTTCTCTGCAACTATTTAAGATACGAAATAACTTATCATTGTAAAGTTGTATTACTAATACAGATTACAATCTTTTACTTGGAATATATTTTTAGAGAACCAATAGTTTCTGAGCTATAAACAAATATATATACTTTTTAATTCATGTTTTTGAAAATGAATTTGATTCTTATGATCTTTGGTGTACAGAGATATTTCTCTTTTATTACTTTTTCTGTAAAAATTTTCCTAATTCATAATGCCATAGGGCATAGAGTGAGTAAGTAACATTGTATATTATTTCATTTTTGATCTTTGGTGTATTTTTCTACAACAATGTGTAGACCTATTATTTCGTTTCACAAATCTTACGAGTTTTTAGTAAATGTATATTTAATATAAAAGCGAGATAAATTCTATGCGGTGAACTATTCCATATATTTTACTAATTTAAATATGACAAAGACCTCTTATAACAATACTCTAAAGTGTATTAGAAAGGTTTCATGATTTTGTAACAGATTGCAGCACGAACTCAATTTGAATTAAAATTTGATTTTTCCCCTTTTTACTATCTCTCTATCTTACAGGTAGAGAAAGTATGGTGATCGTCAAAAAAATCGAACTCGAGATTTTGATGAATTTTGACGTTTCATGACTCCCCGAATCCGAAAAAGTGGTTTTTGAATTTCCGTCTGTCTGTCTGTCTGTCTGTCTGTCTGTCTGTACCTCCAACTAGAGCCTAAACTATTTTACCGATTGAGCTGAAACTTGATATCTAGGGTTTTCATAGGGTTGCCCCGAGGGGTTTTTGGAATTGGATATCTACCCCTAAAATTAAGGGTAGTTTACTGAAGGGAAAAAAGAGAAAAAGTCGATTTTCTCAAAATCGGCTCTAACGATTTTGATTAAATTTCATTTATGAACATTAATAAATATTCCAAACAAAATGGCTACTCTCAATATTTCGGCAAAATGGCTTTAAGGGCTCCGGTCTGATGCGTAAATTAACATTTTTTATAATAGCTCCGAAACTATTTGAGATATGAAATTACTTAGCATTACAAATATGTATATATATTTATAATACAAATATTTTATTCGAAACATATTTTTATAAAATCAATAATTTTCAATCTATACGCAATTATATATATATTTTTAACTTTTTGGACATTAAAGCTTAAGTATTGCGATCGTAAAAAAAACTAACCTGAAATGTTGATGGATGTCGACGTCTCATGACCCCCCGAACCCTAAAAAATAGTCTTTGCAATGCCGTCTGTCTGTGTGTCTATTAAAACTTAAAATTAAGGGTAGTTTACTGAAGGGCAAAAAGAGAAAAAGTCGATTTTCTCAAAATCGGCTCTAACGATTTTGATTAAATTTCATTTATGAACATTAATAAATATTCCAAACAAAATGGCTACTCTCAATATTTCGGCAAAATGGCTTTAAGGGCTCCGGTCTGATGCGTAAATTAACATTTTTTATAATAGCTCCGAAACTATTTGAGATATGAAATTACTTAGCATTACAAATATGTATATATATTTATAATACAAATATTTTATTCGAAACATATTTTTATAAAATCAATAATTTTCAATCTATACGCAATTATATATATATTTTTAACTTTTTGGACATTAAAGCTTAAGTATTGCGATCGTAAAAAAAACTAACCTGAAATGTTGATGGATGTCGACGTCTCATGACCCCCCGAACCCTAAAAAATAGTCTTTGCAATGCCGTCTGTCTGTGTGTCTATTAAAACTTAAAATTAAGGGTAGTTTACTGAAGGGCAAAAAGAGAAAAAGTCGATTTTCTCAAAATCGGCTCTAACGATTTTGATTAAATTTCATTTATAAACATTAATAAATATTCCAAACAAAATGGCTACCCTCAATATTTCGGCAAAATGGCTTTAAGGGCTCCGGTCTGATGCGTCAATTAACATTTTTTATAATAGCTCCGAAACTATTTGAGATATGAAATTACTTAGCATTACAAATATGTATATATATTTATAATACAGATATTTTATCCGAAACATATTTTTATAAAATCAATAACTTTCAATCTATACGCAATTATATGAATTTTTTTAACTTTTTGGACATTAAAGTTTAAGTATTGCGACCGTAAAAAAAAACTAACCTGAAATGTTGATGGATGTCGACGTCTCATGACCCCCCGAACCCTAAAAAATAGTCTTTGCAATGCCGTCTGTCTGTGTGTCTATAAAAACTTAAAATTAAGGGTAGTTTACTGAAGGGCGAAAAGAGAAAAATTTGGTTTTCTCAAAATCTGCTCAAACGATTTTGATTAAAATTCGTATCTAGGCGTTGATTAAGATTATAAATAAACTGGCTATTTTCATTTTCCTATGAAAATGATTTTTAGGGTACTTTACAGAAGCGTTAATTTCCGTATCTCCACAACTATTTGAGAAACTAAACAACTTATCATTGCAAAATTGTAGGACTATTAGAAATAAAAAACTTTTATTTGACATATATTTTTATAAAAGCAACAGTTTCTGAGATATTTGCAAATATATTAATACAATTTTGTGAGCTTTAGTTGTAAACATATACTACTTAAGTCTTAACGCAATAATTCTCCAATGCCATAGAGTAATTAAATATAAGTATCTAAAAAAGTATGTTATTTTTCCTTAAAGCTCTTAGGAGAAATGTTTGCATAGCAATGATCTATCTCCATTTTAGACTCAATAGTCAATATTTACATTTTTTATTGGTCAAAATGTATAAATGAATAATTAAATATCAATGCGATGACTTGAAGATCTGCAACACCTTATAAAATGTTAAAATTTTAACCAGAAATCGAAATTTTAATACGAAGTGTTGACCCTTGTGGAAGACATTAAACTGTTTGAAATGCTCTTAGGTGGACAAAGATGCGCCTCTTTTCTCATTGATTCTATATCATTGTATATTATTTTATGCGTGTTCTTATGTGGAGTGGTGATGATACAATGTACATTATTCCGTTCAGAAATCTTACGAGTTTATAGAAAGAGAGAGAAAGTCTCTGCGGTGCGCCGTACCATTTATTTCCTTTCTACCCTTCATTATTGGTACAGAATGATGTTTGAAGCTTTACTGATAGGGAGGATAGTAATAGAATCTTACCCCGCCCCCACCCTCCGGTGAGAATGGTAGTATAGGTACTTACCCTCGACAAAAGAAACGACAGTGAAATACCCAATTTACAAGTTATTTATAGACTAATTTTAATGCTAAATTAGGGTTGGTGGGAAAACAATGTTTAGCAACAAAATATACGTCTTTCCTTGGGACTTAGCAGAAACTATTATCCTAATTTAATTGAAGTGAAAGAAAAATGGTACCAAAAGTGACAGGTATTTTAATGGTGATGACCTAGGCGAGGCGTGATAGGGTGACGAGTGTATCTCTTTGTATTTCAAAAATATCTTAAATATGTATTATATTATAATATAGATAGCCAGCCTGTTGATAGATAATGCGTCAATTTTGCAATGACAGATCACAACTATAAAATTTATATTTTAGAAATGTAAGCTTGAGATTTCTGAAATACCCTAGATCATACGTCAATCATATCATCTTCGAAATCATACTTCCATCAAAAAAAAAAAAAGTTTAAATCGGTTGAGTAGAACAGCAGTAACTGTTTTCTTGCATATTCATTATTGAAAATTCGTAATTTTGATATGATAATACTGAAAATAAATGCATTTATAAAAAAACTAGAACTCAAATAACTGCCGTCGAAATAAGGTGTATTCTGTGGCTTCTCTTTTAAACATTAGAAAGAAAAAATTGGGCAGATTTTTGGTGTATAGATGATCATTATATATATATATATATATATATATATGTATGCAAACATTTCCAGCGTTGACCGGGGTAACCATGCAATACACTTAGTGGTTACCCCATACAATGCTTTTCTTTGATTCAAACAGACAGATAAAAATCTCTTCATTTTATTTGTTTCAAATAATATTTTGATAAATTTAAATAATATAATCAAAATTTTAAAATTCCAATTTTGAGGTGCACATTTTTTTATTTATTTTTTTTTCATAGGGGAAACTAATTTTAAAATTTTGAACCTCTGCGTGCGGTAGATATCGCGGAATGCTCATAAAAGACAAACAAATTCTTTATGTTATTAATATATATATTTGTATATATTGGTTGGGTATAAACCGAGAACTAATGTCGAAAGGAATCGATTTACGTTTTAAATATATATATATATTTAATATATATATATTTAATGTATATATACGTAGAACTAATTTAAAGGGTTTTATATATATTATATATATATATTTTATACATATATTATATATACAACCTTTTATATTAGTTCTACGAATCTTGTTGCTCTTACGGTCCAAACGCTAACATGCACCCTTAGTTTGGTTTCTGCAAACGATAGGGGGAGTTTAAACCCCATGTTCCGATGCTTCTTGGGGCAAATATGATTAGGTCATGACCTTGTACACTATCTCGTACGCTACCGACACAAAAATGTTACTAATTCAAAGTCAAACTTCAATAGGATTAGACCCGTGGATGAGTCTACCCGCTGCAACGACGATAAATAAAGCTTGTGTATAAACATCTGTAAATTGTGTTTTTTATCATTCAAAATTAATGGCGCACCCATGAATTTACTTGGTGGTTGGGATAATTATTATGATGTATAAAATTGATTATTTCTGCACCTTTTTCCAATTAGTGCAATAAGGGCACTTTTAATATATTTAATTGTATAGACCTAATTTTTGAATATCATGTCTCAAACAGTCTTAGGGCTAGTTTCATAGTCAAACTTGGCACGCCTAAATTCTAATGGTATGGGCCAGCTTCATAGTTAGACTAGCACTTCTCAAGTGCGGTGCCATACTACATACAAGACGACACCTACCTACACTCGAATAGAATGGGTCAGTTTCTCAAATGAAACTTGCCCATTCCATTCTGGTACATGTAGATTAATATAACTAGCACCGCCTCTTACTACCCGTTCGGGTTATACGCACTTACGCTAATGGGTAATGGTAGGGTGATTGTGAGATGAAATGGAAGACCTACAGTTTAACGTGAGATCCGAACCACGGTGGAGGTCTGGCATTCCCCACATTCACAAGTTGTGATTAATACACGACTTGTCGGAGGTGAGGGAAGGGTTTAGCAATCAAATAAATCCGTGCTGGGACCAAGGATTGAACCCCGGACCCCCCGCACAGAAGTCCGACACCTTACCCTTAGACCGCCAGGTCACCCTTTACATGTAGATGTGGTCCTGCATTTAGTATAGCACCATTCTTGAGACGTACTCAATCCGAATATGAATCTAGCCCTTCACCTTATAAATTCGATCCCTCTACAGTGCTCTATAAATTGCTTCATAAATTTTAATCTCTTACTAAAGTTATTTGCTGCGGGCAAGTTATTCTCTTTCCCTTCTGGGTGTACCACTGATGGCAAATAAGATTATAATTATTTGTTCCACAAAGCAAAGTGTCAACTGAATCAAAAATACTCTCTTATTTACATCTACATTACCTTAAAGTGTCACGCTCTGCATCCGTGCTGTCAGCCCTGCCGGATTCTAGTTATTAGTCTCATTTGCAGATTACATTAATTTATTTCATTCCTCGTGTGCAAACTATCTCATTCTTAGCATCTCTTCTCGTGTGTATTATTTTATTTCATTTAATTAATATTACATCCTTCAACTTTATACGCTTAAAGCCCTTTTTTTCAGTTTGTATAGCTTTGTTGTTTAATCCCTTATGTCACCTTTTACTTTTATTTATCTTCTTTTTCAACCCAATTTAACTCGTATCGCTCTTCTTTCTTTTTGTCTGCAATATTCTTTAACAACTCATTTTCTCTTTCCTTGATAACTCTTCTAGTTCCCCCAGTGAAACAACCCTTTGTGCTCACCCGTTTTGTCTGTCCCGCCCGTCCCATCGCTCGCAGTCCTCGACATCTGTTTACTCCTCCTGCCACCCCCCCCCCCTGTTAATATCACAACCTTCCCTTTCCCCAGAGGGTGGCTAGACCAGACAGTATTAGGCCTTCATCCTCATACCACACCTCCCTTGTACTAGCCAACACGCCACGGGAGGCGCGGGTAAGCCCATCACAATCCTCTCTCTCTCTCTTTGTCTCAACTTCTCTTGCATACCAGAAGAGGCGGCACGGCGCGGCGGGGCGGTGGACGGGTGAAATGACACTATGGGCTTCTGCTGCCACCAAATTTCTGGCAGTCTCCATGGCAACCGTGATGAGGTCTATCCACGCTTCACTCTCTCGTCTTTTCTCTCTGGACATGATGTTGGTTCTCACACCCTTCTCTCAGCTGGTGTCAAGAGGGTCTATATGTTCGCTTCACTACACCACACAATACGATGAGATTATTTTGTCACCAAAATGTTAGTTCGAGCTTTGAGAACAATAGAGGGCCTAGTTCTAAATTCAACCTTTAAAATGAATACCATGGCATGTTCCCGTCAAAATCGAGCTCTTATTTACTAGGCCTGTTTCCCACTGGTTCAAAAAGGATATAATCGAATCGGGTCAGGTTATTATTAAATAATGGAAATTAATGTGACACTGATCACAGAGTTTAACCGAATCAGTAAAGGATCTACCGACTGATCCAATAGTGATGGCTTCAAATTCCGACAGGGTCGAAAAATTGCAATCGGGGGGGAAAGGGTCCGTTCCCCTTCGATGAATAATATATTTTCGGCAGACGTTGGTGGACTGGCCCCTGATTATAGGCTACCACCAAATCCCCACCCTTCCTCCTAAGGTGTATTATATACTGCTATATTGCACCACGATTTCTCTCCCAAGGTGGATTGGACATTGCTACCTTGCAGTACAAGTTTACATATAAGTTAGATTGGGCCCAGCCTAACCAAACCTAACCTAAACTAACCTTGCTCCCCCTCTCACTAAAAGTTAATTTCACCTCGGACATAATTTACGGAGTAGCCAACGTTCAGTTGGATGGTTTATACTGAGCTGTAGTCTACTGGCGATTTATTGTACTCATTTCTAATTAATATTATACTATGAAGTGCCCAATACACCAGTTTACAATTTCTTCTGGTTGAGCCGACGGTGCCCAATCCACCTGCTTACAATTTCTTCTAGTCGAATCGACGGCACTCAATCCAACAATTTCTCACATTAAAAGTGCCCAAAATGCCACCGCCCATTTACGGTATTGAATCTGTTGTTGTTTTGCTCTAAAAAAAAAAAATATTGTATGTTTGCTGACCCACACCGATGGTCAGCAGATCTAAGGCTTCCCTCTTGCAATAGACTAGATTTTCAGTGATCAGGAGGTCGAAGGTGAAATCCCGGTCGGATGTACTAGTATAATTTTTTCCAAGCGACCTACAACTCTGGCCAAGTGAATGAAAGTACCTTTACTCTAGATTCTACCTTATTTACCCCTACCCTTATTGTATAAATATGTGAATACTTCGGGCGGTTAGTAATATGTAAAACCAAAATAAACATATGTTTGGTAAACGTCCATCTCTTGTATCGGCCAATCTGATATCTTCAAAAAAAAAAAAGTATCGCGATGGCGCCAGCTTTCAATGAATAAAACAACGTCCATTATCTTCCTTGTTATCCTAAAACATGTTTGACGGAAGATATAGTACCATTAGTTCAAAGTTCGAATTCCCTTGAAACTTTAGACCATGTAATTAAATTCCTTCCCTCACCCCTACCCCCTCCTTGCTTCCATCCCACATGACGGAGCACTAGAAGGTTTGAAGGGGTGCAATAAGCCGATAACTAACCTAACCCGAGCCGATGAAAATTGAGAACCGGGTGAAGCTTCACCTATCCCTTGGCCGCTGACATAATAAACAAAGACACATTAGACCACATCAGTCACACGAGGCTGGATCGGGTAGAGGTAGTAGTAGGAAGTTGCTGGAGGTATGAGAGTTACATCCATCTACCCTTCACCTCAGGTACATCTATTATTAAAACGGGTGGCCCAGGGGTTGTTAGTAAATACATCCCTTATCAGTCACACAAACATGAGCCAACACCCCATAAGATCACACAAACGCACATGATCCAAATCCAACGCCCCTTGTTAATAAGAATTAGCTATTTTAGGAAGGTATGCCTTATGCAAGAACGTTAGTGAATCCTTAGTGGTTCGATAGTGTGGTCCCAAGCACACTATCGGTCTACCTTTTAACATACGATACCGCAAGCAAACCCACGCTAGTGTCCACTTAACATCCACCTGGTCAAGTTCTTGCATGCAATCATTTCAATAACTTTATAGATTAATAAATTGTAAAGCACAATAATTTAACGAAAATGTGACTTTTTTATAATGTTCGATAAGTGACCAAAAAAGACTATTTCAGTGGCTAATGAAATGATGTATCATTTTATGGAAGAACTTTTGAATTTTTATTTTGTATCGATAAACGTTATCAACTAAATTGGAACCCACCTCGGTGGCGTAGTTGGCTGACGCGCCAGTCATGTTGAGCTAGACCACCGAGGACGGGGAGATCGAAGTTTGAATCTCGGTCGGGTGAACTGGGAGTGGTTTTTCCTAAATGGTTTTTCACTCTCCCTCCACGCAAATGCGGGTTCGCTTCCTCTAAAATTCAACTTTCCCCATTCCTAATCCATTAGTGTAACTAGTACTTAAGCGTATAGCCCGAACGGGTAGTAAGACGCGGTGCTAAATAATGATAAAAAAATTGAATCAATTTCAGTAACACCCGCCTCGGTGGCGTAGTTGGCTAACGCGATGGTTTCGTGTTGGCCTTGACTGCCGAGGACGGGGAGATCGAGGTTCGAATCTCAGTCGGGTAAGTTGGGGTGGTTTTTCCTAAATTGTTTTTCACTCTCCCTCCCCGCAAGTGCAAGTTTGCTTCCTCTAAATTTAACCTTCCCAATTCCTAATCCATTAGCGTAATTAGTATTTAAGCGTATAACCCGTAAGGGTAGTAAGACACGATGCTAAATAAAAAAATAAATAAAAAAATCTCGTAAATTTTTAATTTTATAAATAGAAAAATACACTATATGTTCCAGCGAAAAATTGTTTGCGTGGCAAAAACATAGTTTTTCATTGATGGTGCTGCTTCATTATGTAGGTGATAGCTTTGAGTTTGAGTGCTATTCAATCATTCTTAAAATCTTGATTGTTACAATACCTCAAAATCCATGTCCATAGGGGTAGGCCATATTGTTAGTAGAGGGAAAAGATCCTTTTTAATTTCCCGAGTCAGAATGAGCTTTTCCTTGAGCTAGGTCCAAAATTACGAGTACAGGAGGCTTTAAAAACAATGTTTTAACACCGTCACCAATGTCAATATTGAAGTAACCCTTCATAATGTCCCAATTTGATGAAGTTTTTGTAATTTTAATATTTCATAATGTTTGTAAAAATAATTCGAGACCTTCCTAGTTTCAAAAACATCCTAGCGATCCTCATTAGGGTCGCAACCCGGGGCCTTAGCCCATGCGGCCAACGAAACAGGCTGCTTGTGTGTCAAGTAAACGATAAATACCAGGTACTAAATAATAATAAGAAATAAAATCCCTGCTTCGGTGGCCATGTGGTCTAACGCGCTGTTCTCGCAATAGACTAGACTGCAGATGACAGGGAGATCAAGGTTCGAATATCGGTAGGGTGTACTGAGGGTGGTTTTTTCAAGAGAGGTTTCCACTCTCCCTACACGCAAATGCGGGTACACGTCCTAGAAATATATCCTTCTCGATCCCTAAAACCATTAGCGTAATTAGTACATAAACGTATAACACAAACGGGTAGTAGAACGCAGTACTAAAAATACCTAATAAACACAGTTTATCAGAAAATCTCACATTTTAAACGCCATAGTCCTTGTCCACCCCTAGGGGACACCTCTAAGGACACCCCTCGCACCATAGCGCCACCAACACAATGACCCCCAGATTATTACAACCAACATTAATAGACCTAATGGCGGATACGGGCAGGCCGGCAATTTCGCTGTACATGGGCGGCGACCACGAGTCGCCATCCTTATTTCAATAAAAACCCACCCAGATCTTGTTAATCTCTTTGTTGGTACTAGTCTTTTGTGCTCCCTCGTTTATTGGGGTGGGAGCTGTTAACAAGCGGTCGCCTTCAACACGAGGCATAGTAGTTGTCGGTTTCACGTCATGGTTTCTCAGGGAAATCAGATCCAAGATTATGATCGAACCAGAAAATGTATCCAAGTGCGGTTTCCTGAATTATTTATTCGACAACAGCGAAATTGGGACTAGTTAAGTAGTTTTTACTATTTAATATTCTTTTTCGATTTTGTTTTATTTATTTTTAATATGATAATATTTTACTGTTTAATAAAGTATAATAAAATATAAAATCGCGCCATGATGCGCCAAGAGAAGTGAGATGAAAAATTTAACCTTGATTTTTTTCCGGAAATCTTTCTGTTTAGGAAAATTTGAATATTTTTCTGGAAAATTATTCTAGCTTTTAAATGAAATAAAAACGCTTCAGCGGCCGCACGGTCTAGGCCAAGGAGTTACTCTCGCAGTAGACTAGAATACAGATGACAGAGAGATTGCGATTTGAAACTAGGTCTGATGTATTGAAGGTGGATTTTACAAAATGGTTTTCCAATCTATCTTCACGCAATTGCGGATACACTTCATCTAAATATGACCCTCCTCATCCTTAAAACCATTAGCCTAATTAGTAACTACGCATATAGTCTAAACAGGTTTAAGATGCGGTGCTAAAAATATGCAATTATGGTGGCCCAAGTTTAATTCATCCTTAGAACTATAAATCTTATCAAATGAGCTATAAAAAAGTAACAACAACGATTCCAGTTCTCTTTTCACGCTCATGTATTGACTACAGCGATTGGTGGATGAATGTGTCCCTAACGTCGGGTCTGCTGTAGACTGGATATGTTAATGCGTCAATGTTATAAACAAAGCCTTAGCTAATAGCCTACATCCCCGGGGATTCAATAATCTCATCATTTTACCAAAATATCATCATCTTTGTTTGCCGTTATTTGTTTGGAGTTAGTATTTGCCAACACATATTTCTCCCCTACGCCCTTACTCATAACTTCCTCCCCTAGCCTACTATTTGATGGATTTATAGCCTAAGTATATGCAATAGATTCTTGGTGCCACTGCTTCCAAATTAACCCCTTCACCCTACTTTAATATGCCGCAAGCCACCACTGCAGAAAAATGTACTGGAAAATTTGCATCTATAGATGCGACGCCTTGTTCAAGCTGTATTAATAGCCGCAACAGTGTCCGAGGAGTCCAAGGGGTTAAACTTATTTTGAATTTCATCACTAATTATGTAAATGTCAGGGTTCAAATCCGAGATAAGAAATGGGTTTGGATATTCATAGGTGATTTTTTTTTTGCTTCAACATTCAATAATAATCACACTAAAACGGGTGCGTTTCCTGTAAGTTAAATCTTATAACTTCCACCCTTTATATTAAGTCACCAAAACCAACACTTCTGGTCACATGGTGTAAGGTGTCAAGCTAACAATAGACTGGAATACTGGTGACAGGAAGATAAAAGTTTGATTCTCGGCCCGATGCGCTGGAGGATATTTTCATCACGGGATGCATCATTGTTGTTTTTCCCTTATCTCTCCACGCTAATGCAGACTTATTCTAAGCTACCATCACCATCCTTAACTCCTAGATAGTGGTTTGTGGTCAAAACTTACAAATAAAAAGGTAATTTCTAACTCTTTAGTTAGTACGTTTGACACAAAGAACATTTAACGGCTTAATCTATGAAATAGTTCAGGGCTATCCAATATGGAGCCCGCGAGACGATTTTGTGCAGCCCTTCTGTGGGTTGCGTTTTTTATTTTCCTCTGGGAAAGAATAAAAACTCTCGCCGCAAAACGAGTACGCATACTTAGCTTCCTAACCACAACTTCAAGTGCATTTCATTGCATCAACGCTAAATATCTCGTTACAGTGCACATGCTCAGCATTGAAAACTTAATATCCGACCTTCAAGTGGAACTGTACGGTTTGCAATCAAACCCTTTTTTATAAGTTTACTGGCAGAAGCGAAAAAAGGTAAGATTCTTTTTTAAATTATTGCCAAGATAGCACTATCTAAAATTAAAGGACTTTGGGCTTAAGATGTGTTCGATGCTCGGTAGCACATTTTGTAATGATACGGAATTATACATCCCTATAATTTATTATTCGCATTTGTATTCATAATCACACATTATAAATGAGACGAGTAGTAAGATTTATTTGTTTTTTGTTGCTAAGTTGCAAGGTATGGCGACATCTGTCTACGTCTCTATTTAAAAAAACAATATAGTCTGGTCAACAGAGACGCACCTGGATGATCACAAAGGAAGCTTCAAAAAGGAAATGTCGCTTGATATACCCCTTCAGGGTGCGCATCTACTCACTTTCCTTCCTGACGAGGACCCATGTAGGTAGAGTCGATGAAATCTTAAACCGTGTTCTAAATCTCACGTGTCGGGAATTGTCATGTATACGATGTAATAAATAGTAAGAGATTTTAAATTAAAATCTACAACGTGTGAAATATCCAGCAAAAAACTGTTTATACACTTAAAATTTAAAAAACTATAAGACATCCTTTTTTATTATTATTATAATGCAGGATAGCAAACTTGGATCCAATTCAATCATTATATCAAATGTCACCCTAATGGTGGCGAACAAACATTAATATATCAGGCTAGCTCTTTAAACGTTACAATTTCTTTGCGAAAGTACTTTTTCAACGATGAAATTGATAATATTCAAATATGGATGCCCATTGATTGATAAGTCTCTTTCACATTTACTACGTTTGGCAACTATAAGCATCGATATTGATTTAGCTACTATAATAAATAAAATCGATCACCCACAGAGCTCACATTAAAATGAAATAATGACTATAAATTTATAAACAATTATATATCTTGTCTAATGTTTCAATAAGAACTTTAATACGCAAGATGAATTTTCTTTAGTACAAAATTTTAAAAGTGCTTGTTAAACTTAAGGTGTGACAGAAGTGGACGCGAGTAATTTTACAGTTTTTATAGCATTAAATCTCTTTAGTCCAAATAAATCAAATATTTCTCCAGTAGCAACATAGAGTTTAGTTTTCTGCACATGCTCATATCAAAAGATCTTGAATATCTGTTAAGGGTGTCCTGGAATTTTGTCAAAATATTTTCTCTTTATTTAAAAAGTTTTGACAAAATTTCAGGGCACTCTTGACAGATATTCAAGATCTGTTGATTGTTAGCATGTGCAGAAAACTAAATTCTATGTATCTACTGGAGGAATATTTGATTTATTTTTGCCAAAAAATTTATATTCTATAAAAACCGTAAAAGTACTTGCGCTCCCTTCTGCCGCACCTTAACGGTGAGACTCTCCATATATTTTAATATCTGCACTGTATTTATAATTTTTAATGCGGACCTCAGATTGATATTTTTGTAGCCCTTCAGTTACATAAGTTAGACAACCTTGAAGTAGGTAATGCACCCACATTAGCTTTGAGAGAGGGTGTGAAATCTACGGTGATCACGTGTGAAGTTTCCCCCACTACCCTCCCTACTCCCCTCCTGCTTCCAACGGGCTCTAGGCCGATAGTCAAACCTCGACACCCCTGTCAAGAATAAGTCACTCTATTGTGAGCCTGATTCCATAGACCATTTGACTATCAGTACGGGTAAATTACAAAATGGACCACACTGGTAGCTCATAGTAGACTGAATGGTTGGTAATGGGGAGATTTAAGTTCGAATCTTGGTCGGATTTACTAGGCGTTCAATTTTACACATGTGATTTAGCATTGTCTTTTTTCCATACTTCCTCCACGATAATTCGGGCATACTTCTTTGTAAACCTTCCTCGTCTCCAATTCGTTTTTAACCCTTGTGTTTAACGTAATGATTTTAAATTGAAATATATAAAAGATTATATTTTGTATTTGATCTGATTGTGTGTCTACCTAAAGTCTACACTCGAACCATACTTGGAAGTGGAAGACGAGGGGTTCGAGACAAAGGGACCCCCATCATGCACCTCGGCGCCACGACGCGACGCTGTGAGTGACGTCCACAAGGGATGGGCAAGCGAACGATCCATCATCGCGGGTACTTCCTGCAGGCGAGAACCTCCCCCTCCTACACCCCCATCCTACGGCTTCCTCTTCGGCGCAACGTGAGACGCTTCGTCATCCGGTGTAAGAATAACGAGACCCTTGCGCGCGCGCGTGTGTGAAGACTGGCGTGCCGGTGTGAGATTTATCAATCGGGATTGGTTGGAAGGGGGTAGCGAGAAGTGTAAGGGGGATGGGGAGGGAAGAATGACCTGTCTTCGATACTCTACTAGCACGGCGTTTGATTGTAACGTCACATTCGTTCGTAACCTTATCGATCAGACTTTATGAAACAAGTATCCGATGAATGGTCTTAGATGTATTAATTATTATTGAGACAATTCGACACAAAAGTGGATATAAGTGGCGTTAGCACACACAACCAATGGTAGGATGTACAATTCTCTTACCCTCCTCAGCGGCGTAGTTGCCTAACGTGCTAGATTCGTGTTAAGCTAGACTGCCGAGGATGGGGAGATCAAGGTTCGAATCTCACTCGAGTGAACTGGGTATGGTTTTTCCTAAGTTGTTTTCCGCTCTCCCTCTCCACGCAAATGCAGGTTTACTTTCTCCACATTCAATCTTCCCGATTCCTAACCCATAAGCGTAATTAGTGGTTAAGCGCATAACCCAAAGGCTTAGTAGGACGTGGTGCTAAGTATTATTACTATTATTATTATGATTACAAAACACTGTCAAGATTTTAGGAGAGGGAGAGGGAAATCATTTATGTAAACCCACCCTCAGAAATCCCGACCAGGATTTGAACCTCAATAACCCCGTCAAGGGCAAACTAGACCAAACTACACTACACCGCATGCCTAACGATGAGAGAGAGTGTAAACTGTTGTCAGCTAATTAGCTCTCTGGCATCAACTTGAGACTAATGGAGACACAACATCCAGTCCTACACTCCTCTGGTAATAATAATAATAATAATAATAATAATAATAATAATAATAATAATAATAATAATGACGTGTCTATGTTACATCAATTTGTAGTTCAGTTTTCGTATAAAGATTAGCCAGTACTAATGTACCGTTGCACACGGCACGCCCAAATGTACTAATCGTACATACTTTCCGTGGAAGCTCTTTCCATGTCCCGATGAGATGAGGTGATGACGATAGTGAATATGACGGGGTGGATCTTAACCTAACTTAAGTCTAATTAACTAAACTCTGGTGACTATGAGAGTTATTCCCCTTTCGAGAAAAATCCCACGGTAGCAGCTGGGAATCAAACCTAGGAAATTTATGTGAGTAGCCAGGGCCTCTGAGCTCTATACCACAAGGCGGTTTAGTTCTCTAATCATCACTGTGAGAGAGAAAACCCCAATTTCAACCATAGTAAAGTTTTCAGCCATGGCGGAAATGGGATCCATGTCACTTAGTTCAGTAGGCAGCTAAATAATCTGATGACTGTTAATACCGACCCATGTTGAATTTTACTGCCGAGACAAATCTTTTCATCTCTATTGAACCATCATTGCATGCTACTTTTATACGGCATATATTTATATAGTGTGTTTTTAACAGGAGTCCCAATGTTACCAACACGGGTGAACACGCGGGCAAAAGCGTCTGCCTTGTCCGGTCTGGTTTGCACTTGATGAGAAGTTCGGGTATCAAATCTTGACCAGACGTACTGAGGAATTTGATTTCTACATGCAATTTATTACTGTTGGCTTACCTTCCCTTCTCCACACTAATGTGGGTGCACTTTCTATAAGACAACCTACAAGATTCTACCAACCCTTAGAAAATGTTGTTAATAATATTTATGTTAAATTTAACCTAAATGAAAAACTACTACATTAACCCTGTCGGTAACTTTTGTTAAATCTAAATTCTCTGTTTGTGGTTCATAATCACCTGAAGACTCACTAGTAACAAGTCCTTCTCTCTATCCTTTGATTACACCAGCCGGAACTTTAATTTCCGGAACTGACCGGAGCTTCAAAAGAAGGTCTTCTTAAGCTCCAGGAGGACAGCGAAGTGATAGAGGGGATTGTGGTGTGTTTGAGGCAAGAGAAGTGTGTAAACTTGTCTTCCTCGAGGTTGAAGCATGGAGTTAGTGGGAGGCAGAGAGAGGGTGGTTGTATTTGGGTGAGGGGTGGTGGGGTGTAGCATGTAAACTTGGCAAGCTAAGAGAGAAACTAGCGATTGAATTATGGTGAGGGTGAAGTTCAAACAGGGATGAAGGTTTGAATTGACTGTTATTATTACAAGGGAAGCTTTTGATCATTAGAATGAACTGTGGAAAGCACTTTATCTTCAGTAAGTGAGTATCACTAATAGAACATGATCTGTTATAGTGAATTCATATATTTTTTTACTCTCTAAATTTCACAGGACATACTTTATTATAACCATACGCCCAAGGATGTGTTCTATTACAGCTGTTGTGTTTTAAAATATTGTGTAAGATCTCACAACAGGTAAACTAAATGACTATGTTAGTCATTAAAAAAAGTTCATCTTCTAAATGAGTCAATATACGAGTAGTATGATACTAATTTAACTATGCCATGGAAGAAAGGGCTAAGCTCACATAAAACCAAGGATTATTTTGCAGAAAATCCGCACCAGTGAGTACGTGGATTATATGTCAAGCTTATTTAATCCGGTTTTCTGGTAACTGGGAGGTAGGGATTTGAATCCTGTCCGGAAGTTCTGAGATATTTTTTTTCACAAATGGTTTACCACTATACCCCTACGCCAATATGGGTACCTTTACTCTCAAATATATATTTTTCATCACTATCCCGTTAATACAATTGGATACGTAAAGCCCGCTTCAGTGGCCGCGTGGTATAACGCGCTACTCTCGCAGTAGACAAAACTGCCGATGACGGGGAGATCAAGGTTCGAATCTCAATCGGGTATTCTAAGGGTGTTTTTTTTTACAAACTGGTTTAACACTCTCCCTCAATGCAGATGCTGGTACACTTCCTATTAATATAGTCCATGTAATAACTAAAACCACTAGCGTAATTAATATATAAGCGTATAGCCCGAACCGGTAGTAATACGCGATGGTTAAAAAAAGTAGGCCTACAGTCTGGACGGTTGGTAGCGTGCTAAGCAAATATGAAGCTTTTTATTAAATGAAAATATTTATCATAGTTACAGTACGCATAGTGCTCAACCTGACTGAAGGTTGTTTGGATCCTCTACAGTTCCAACTTGCTGTAAAGCCTAGGCAGCACTGAAGAAGCGTACTAGGGAAATGATGAGGGAGGTAGTTTCCTGTTGCTTTCCTTACTGAGCCAGAAGATGCCATTACACGTGAGTCTGCCAAGCCCACCGAAATGCATAACTTATGTCAACTGAGCCTACAAGCGACACCTTCACTCATTAAATCACAGGGACTGGCTGAATACTGAATATTATTACTAGTATCGTTCATACCTCTGCCACTTTCATATTTTTTCAAATTCATAAGTGAGAATGAGACAGATCAATTAAAATATTATTATTAGCACCGCGTCTTACTAACAGTTTGGGTTATACGCACTTACGCTAATGTGCAATGGTAGGGTGATTGTGAGATGAAATGGAGGACCTACAGTTTAACGTGGAATCCGAACCACGGTGGAGGCCTGGCATTCCTCACATTCACAAGTTGTGATTAATACACGTCTTGTCAGAGGTGAAAGAAGGTTTTGGCAATCAGATAAATCAGTGCCGGGACCGAGGATTGAACCCCGGACCCCCAGCACAGAAGTCTGACACCTTACCCCTAGACCACCAGGTCACCTATCAATTAAAATAAAAACTTGCCCTCGTTCATACCAGAAGATATGATTCTCCACTATGTCACCTAGTAGATGTTTGGATCTTTAATTGCTATTTTTTTATCATTTTATGTCTAAAATAAAACACTAATCTTCTCTTCTTGAGATTTTCCCAAGCTCTCTTGTCCAAGAATTTCCATTTGATAAAATATATAAAAATATTAACTTTAAAAGCGGCCTTACCTCACAGATAGGGCGGAAATTAACTAGGTAACAAAGCTCAAACCAGACGTCACATCGTCGTGCGGTTTTCTGTATTAAGTTAATCTTAAGAAAACAGTGGAAGGTGAGAACAGCTAAACCGTTCTATCGTATTTAAAAATATGTGTATTTTAAAATGAAAAACTACTAAATTGATCCCAATTTCTATTATCTGTTCGGGTTATACGCATATTTACTAATTACACTAATGAGTTAGGTACGAGGAAGGTTGAATTTAGAGGACCTGTACCCCCATTTGCGTGAAGGGAAATTATAAAACCATTTTAGAAAAAAAAACCTCAGTATATTAACCGAAATTAGAGCCCCCAATTTTTCTCTCACAGGCAGTTTAGTTTAACAAAATAGTGATGCCTTAGACCATGCGGTCATTGAAGACGGTTCTAATTTTACTGTTGTTAAATGAAGAATGCATAAAAGCGCATTTCGATACGTTTTCTGGGTTGGACATGATCGTGTAATTTCACAGTTAATCGGAGGTGAGATGGTCTCTAAACTTTTAATTAATTAATTAGTTACTATTTAATACTTAACTCAAATAATTTGTAATAACTAAATCCATCCTCGTGACTAAGTGGTTAGAGTGGTAGATGACAAGATGTAAGGGGCCATCCTTTAATTATGTAAGGGTATGGAGATGGGGGGGAGGGGTCCCGTATTGTTTTATACTTTCTTACGAAGCGGGTGAAGGGGTCGGAATCCATATTACGTAAGTTTTTTTTATCTATGTTAATGCAGGGACAAAATCTAAAAATTTGGCAGAAAATAAATATATTAATGAAAAAATTTCACTTGTTTCATTTACCTACTGCAATTAAAGTACGCAATCTAAAATTTCATATTATTGCTTTTTATTACCAATCCTTATGTCTAAAAATAACCAAACGACTAAAATAATATAATTTACCAAAATTTTACGATCCGTTACTTGGGGGGAGTGGGAGCCAAAAATCATGATAAAAAATCCTTACATTAAGGACGGCCAGTGATCCTACCGGTTTGATTCTGAGTAATGCTAGCAAAGATACTTACTATTTGTATACAAGTTAATTATGATATAAACGATATTGTATTGCGAGGCGAAAATGTCCTAGGTTAAGTTTGTTTTTAAATCGTGTTCAAATTATTAGTGTATTCACAAGATGTACGTTAAATGCTCCAATTCACTCGTTCCGCGAAGATACAGAGCAGAATATGATTGAGCGGCGCAGCAATTCACACACTAAAAAAAATATGTTGACCCATGATGCATTGCAAAGCAATCTTAAAAGAGCTTACTATCAATGTAGTTTATTTCCTAGTGAATAAACATACATACATTGGAGGGGAAATAAAGCCGTCAGTCCCATGTCGATTGTGACATGTAAAAGAACCCTGGGATGTATGTGAAAATACCTTTCCCAGCAAAATTGGTAGGCCCTTTCGCTCTCGCTCATAGAAATTCTCGTGTACTGATCTAATCAGTCGGTTCAGAAAGTTCACTTAGGCTACGGCCAGGCTTGCGACCTGGTCGCCGCGACCAGGACGCTGCGACCAGGTCGCAGTAGTGTATTACATTGATTCTTATGAGGGTGGCCACGCTTGGCGACCAGCGACAGCGACAGATTTCAAAACGCTTTCGTGAGCGTTTTCAGGTCGCAACGACAAATACGCTCGCCTTTATTTCTTATGGAGGTGGCCACACTTGCGTTCGGGTCGCAGCCTGTCGCGAGAACAATGGACACTTGTGTGGGTTTGCTTGCGTCATCCTAGGTTAAAATGTCGACCGATAAGGTACTCGGGACCACGCTATCACTCCTACACTAAGCATTTTCACTAACTTTCTTGCAAACCGCCCAGTGTTTTCCGCCCGTCTGGAGTTTGACACTCGGTAGAGTACGGTACTTAGCAATGTTTGATACCGAGCTATTTATAAATGAAGTAATAATAATAATATTTAGCACCGCGTCTTACTACCCATTCGGGTTATACGCTTAAGTACTAATTACGCTAATGGATTAGGAATTGGGAGGGTTGAATTTAGAGGAAGTGAACCCGCATTTGCGTGGAGGGAAAGTGGAAAACCATTTAGGAAAAATCACCCCCAGTTCACCCTACCGAGACTCGAACCTTGATCTCCCCGTCCTCGGCGGTCAAGCTCAACACGACTGGCGCGTTAGCCAACTACGCCACCGTGGCGGGTATAAATGAAGTAAATGCCCTCTCTGACGTATGAGCAAAGTTCGTCAAATGAAGCTACACTCATTCTAAAATACTGAAAAAATCTATTTTCAGCCTTTCTGAGTTCATTAAATAAGGTGTGAAACTGTCCATAAGTACGTCTCTGCATATTAATGGGGTGGACACCGTATTTTTTAGATGTACGTTTCTTCTTCATATAACTAGATACTACTATGGCTAGTAACACATCTTCACGCCTTGGTGCCATGATAACATCTGGTCATAAAACGCGGCGACCAGGTCGCAAGCGTGGCCGGTAACAACAAAAAGCATTCCCCGCGACCAGGTCGCAAGCCTGGCCGTAGCCTAAATACCTCAAATAAAACAAAATTATTACTATTGCGACAGTTGAAATTAAGGTAGAATTCCGTTGTGTCGCTTGACATGTCCGAATCAATGTCTGCCGCATCATGAAGTAAACACTACTAGGAATGTGATTAGAACTAGGAAGTCTTGCCGCCTGCGATAAGAGGAAACATCAGGACAAAGTTTGTCTTGGGGTCCCAGTGTAGTTTTAATAGCGTGATAACACACAAGGGAGATTTGAGAAGCTCGGATCGTAACGGGCCGGTTTGGTAGCTTATTCCTGAGAGTGAAAAGTATTATAATTATACATTTACTAATATTGAATAAATATTATTACTTTTTTATGTATTAAATAAACTGAGAGAAGATTTTTACTGTATTGAATAGGGAATATAAAACAATTAATTGTTGTATTTTTGTTACATTTGATGATGTGTTATGGGGATAAACGTGTGTAAGAGTTTCGAATTTGAAGTTCAAGTCATAGTTGAAGTTCAAGTTGAAGAAGAAATCTGCTGTGAACCTTTAAAGGAGTTTAAAGGTGAGTGAAATGGTGGTTATTTTTAGTTATTATGAAAGATAGCAAATTATCAAATAACATTGTTTTAGCAACGCGTCTCACTACCTGTTCAAGTTGTAAACATAAGTACTAATTATAATAATAAATTATGGATGAGGAAGGTTGAATTTAGAGGAAATGCAACCATATTTTGGTGGAGCTAGAGTGGAAAATCATTTAGAAAAATCCATCCTCAGTAAACCCAACCGGGATTCGAACCCCAACCTCCCTGTCATCGGCAATCTAGTCTAACATGATAGGGACGCCTTAGAACATGCGGCCACCGGATCAGTTATATAACGTTGCTAGATAATAATTCAAGTTTATAGTTATTTATTAAAATTGCATAATCCATTCTGACACACGAACTTGTGTATACAAGTTATTGAGTAACCTAATTATATATGATTAATGCTCTATTTTATACGTTTAAAAGTTTGAGAAAATATCTAACTTTATCGTAACTATAAGCCAACTGAATTTATGTAAATAATAACAAAATTGTTTAGTAGACGATTATTAAAAAATGCTTCGTTTGACAAGTTTTTTACAGTTTTAACTTTTTTCTCTATCAGTCTTACTACCCATCTGGGCTACACGCATTTTAACTACGATAATGAAGTAGGAAAGAGTAAGGTAGAATTTAGTAAAAATGTCCCCACATTTGCGTTGTTGTGGTGAAGCGAATATATATTTAGCAGAAACCCATTTCAGTACACCCGGTTGAAATGCGCAGCCTGACCCTCCTCTCCACCGGAAAATAGAACTATATGAGTCTGTCATCTAGTCCACGTGCCCACCGATTTTATTACCTGTTAAAAACAGTTAAATGATCTCATGTAAACAGTAATTATGTATTTTACTATTCGTCTGGGATATTAACATAATTTCACAAGTCCGCATGTTTATACAAGCTATATAATATGGAATACGCTAAGGCAGTGGCCAAAAAGGGCATTTATACCCCCTTTCTCTTTTCCTCTCCCAACCATAGGACAGTAAATATTTTAGTAGTTGCTTTAATCGTAAAACAAGTAGAAACTAAAGTCTAAAAATTGAAATCTTAAAAAATTTCGTACTATAGTCCTAATATTAATTTTGTAATAATTGACACTATAGGCTACATTCCACAAGCAGACAGCCTTTAATATATTATATATTCATTAAATACCAAATCAATTATTATTATTATTATTATTATTATTAGCACCGCGTCTTACTACCCGTTCGGGTTATACGCACTTACGCTAATGTGCAATGGTAGGGTGATTATGAGATGAAATGGAGGACCTACAGTTTAACATGGAATCCGAACCACGGTGGAGACTTGGCATTCCTCACATTCACAAGTTGTGATTGATACACATCTTGTCAGAGGTGAAGGAAGGGTTTGGAAATCATATAAATCTGTGCCGGGACCGAGGATTGAACCCCGGACGTCAGCACAGAGGTCCGACACCTTACCCCTAGAACACCAGGTCACCGACACCTTAGAACGCTGACCACCGGTGTTAGTTCCAAATTATACGTGATTTAAAATTATTTATTAAAAAACTAATATGATATACTGATTTAATAAAATAAAAAATCTAGTGTCTACCAGGACACTCTTTGGAACCATCGGGTAGAAATAAATTTAAAATATCACATTATAAACAACATATAAAAAGAACTTTGGACAGAGATAAAATTAATAATGCTTAAATTTATTATGAAGCCAATTAAAACGTTAGTATGCACATGCACGATAACAAATAAGAACAAAGTTGTTCGTGAGTTTGGTATATGATTCTTTTGCTTGATTGTTAATAAATAATAAAAACAAAGTGGAAAGGTTCTTCTAATTAAATCGACAACCAAGTCATCATCTATAGGTCGTTACATAACGTCGTGTTTCTGCACATAACGATTTCCATGAGTATGGTGAGCCATTCACAGTATCGAAACATGTCGGGTTAATGAAGTTCCGGTAAACTCCAGCTCACACCGGAAATTGGAAGGAGTACAGGGACACAAAAAACCACAGATAAGACTTAGATAATATTAAAAAACTCAAATACAACTTTTATGCAAATTACTTGGTCACTAAAATTTATAAATTAAACTAACCAACTCTTCACATATAGTGTAATATATCTTAACTTGGTATTTTAAATTGTCTTTTATTTTAACTTTTTAAACTATTTGTATTGTTAAGTTTTGACTCTGAATTCCACTGTGGATGCTTGTCAGTTCATAGTTGTTGTGTCGCGGTGTTATTTTTGTATATATTTGACTTATATCACAACAACGCTACCAATGTAAACAGATATTACCAATTATGTCAACTTCTTACAAGGGCAAATTATAATGTATTATATACAATATTTTAAAGGTTACCTAACCAATTTAATTCATACTTGCATTTATTAAAGTACAATAATATCTAAGTCTTAACCTTTTTATAGTATTCTCTCCTTACGAAAGATCAAATTAGAATGTTTTCTAAAATGTTAAAATAATTATAACCTCACTTAGCCATTGGTTCCCGACAGCGCTTCGTACGTAGGCCTCAAGTCAATTTTTACTTTCTCTCTATTTTACAGGTAGAGAAAGTATGGTGATCGTCAAAAAAATCGAACTCGAGATTTTGATGAATTTTGACGTTTCATGACTCCCTGAATCCGAAAAAGTGGTTTTTGAATTTCCGTCCGTCTGTCTGTCTGTCTGTCTGTACCTCCAACTAGAGCCTAAACTATTTTACCGATTGAGCTGAAACTTGATATTTAGGGTTTTCATAGGGTTGCCCCGAGGGGTTTTTGGAATTGGATATCTACCCCTAAAATTAAGGGTAGTTTACTGAAGGGAAAAAAGAGAAAAAGTCGATTTTCTCAAAATCGGCTCTAACGATTTTGATTAAATTTCATTTATAAACATTAATAAATATTCCAAACAAAATGGCTACTCTCAATATTTCGGCAAAATGGCTTTAAGGGCTCCGGTCTGATGCGTCAATTAACATTTTTTATAATAGCTCCGAAACTATTTGAGATATGAAATTACTTAGCATTACAAATATGTATATATATTTATAATACAGATATTTTATCCGAAACATATTTTTATAAAATCAATAACTTTCAATCTATACGCAATTATATGAATTTTTTTAACTTTTTGGACATTAAAGTTTAAGTATTGCGACCGTAAAAAAAAACTAACCTGAAATGTTGATGGATGTCGACGTCTCATGACCCCCCGAACCCTAAAAAATAGTCTTTGCAATGCCGTCTGTCTGTGTGTCTATAAAAACTTAAAATTAAGGGTAGTTTACTGAAGGGCGAAAAGAGAAAAATTTGGTTTTCTCAAAATCTGCTCAAACGATTTTGATTAAAATTCGTATCTAGGCGTTGATTAAGATTATAAATAAACTGGCTATTTTCATTTTCCTATGAAAATGATTTTTAGGGTACTTTACAGAAGCGTTAATTTCCGTATCTCCACAACTATTTGAGAAACTAAACAACTTATCATTGCAAAATTGTAGGACTATTAGAAATAAAAAACTTTTATTTGACATATATTTTTATAAAAGCAACAGTTTCTGAGATATTTGCAAATATATTAATACAATTTTGTGAGCTTTAGTTGTAAACATATACTACTTAAGTCTTAACGCAATAATTCTCCAATGCCATAGAGTAATTAAATATAAGTATCTAAAAAAGTATGTTATTTTTCCTTAAATCTCTTAGGAGAAATGTTTGCATAGCAATGATCTATCTCCATTTTAGACTCAATAGTCAATATTTACATTTTTTATTGGTCAAAATGTATAAATGAATAATTAAATATCAATGCGATGACTTGAAGATCTGCAACACCTTATAAAATGTTAAAATTTTAACCAGAAATCGAAATTTTAATACGAAGTGTTGACCCTTGTGGAAGACATTAAACTGTTTGAAATGCTCTTAGGTGGACAAAGATGCGCCTCTTTTCTCATTGATTATATATCATTGTATATTATTTTATGCGTGTTCTTATGTGGAGTGGTGATGATACAATGTACATTATTCCGTTCAGAAATCTTACGAGTTTATAGAAAGAGAGAGAAAGTCTGTGCGGTGCGCCGTACCATTTATTTTAAAGGGTTTTGTCTGGCGGCTAGGAAAGTTACTAGATCTACATTCATTTATTCATACATTAAGTCATTTGTACTGCTGTCACTTTTGATAAATATTATCAATACCTATAGAATAACACTAAAATATAGTAAAATCTTACCAAATTGGGCTACACAAAAAATATGTTTGTATTTTATAAAATACCTTTTATATGAAGTTTCACTCCCTAAGTTTGATATTCCAAATCTTACTACCCATACAGGCCAACCCCATATTTTCACTAATCGGGCAGGAGTGAAGAATGTAGCATGTAAGTGAAGTTGTGGTGTCGACGCCTACTATTTTAAGCTTTCAGTTAAATGTCCCAAATTAATAATATTCCGGTATTTGTTATTAGATTTTTCAAAATTCCCTGTGTCTTCCTAGTTCTGCCCGTTTCCCGAATGCGTAGCAGCTCTGTTAATATAACGTACTCACATTTTCATGAAGGGAGGATGAGAAACAATATAGGAAAATACACCTCATCGTACCTAGATGTGTTTACAGACATTTGAGTTGAGTAAAATATAGAACGATTTTATTGAGCCAGAAACTAAAATAATAAATATATGAATATACTACATTCCTTTATTAGTTTTTTTAACCAAAAATTTCAATACTACCCCTCATCAAGTTTTCTTTAAATTTAATTATCCTAAGCTTTAATTTGTGGGTACTCGCATCAGTGGGCACGGGAAGTGAAGTACAAAAAAAAAGTAGCCCCATGGCTTCTTTGGTGCTGACTGACAGCACACAGCTGACTTCTGACAGTCAACAGTTAGGTAAATACCTAAATTTTTACTGTCAGAAATGACAGCTGCTAAACACATGTTTTTTGCAGATCATATGGTTCCCCGTAGGGATACATAATTTGGTCTGGTAGCTTTTCAAAGCCGTCAGTTGTCAGCCTTATATTATATAATCTAGTTTGCTAGTGACGGGTCAGATCGGGGTTCAAATACCAACCTGGTATACTAAGGATGGTTTTTCATAGATATTTACCCCATCTCCAACCCTCTAGGCAAATGTGACTACATTTACTCTCAAATATAACCGTCCTCATCGCTTCCCTATTGTTGTGTGGTTAAATACTGACTTCCCAGACGGTTAGTAAGATGCTGTGTAGAATAATTGATGTAGGTGCACACCTAGGGATCAGTTATTACCTTTATAAGCACAATCATAGCTTACCAACAACGAGATCTCATTCCGTCTCTTCTAATATGGACCATTTACGGTGCGATGGAAAGAATCGGGTTATATTACCACTATATAATCTTACAGTATTTGTAGACAAAACATTTATAATAAAAATAAGTAGATACCTTTAGTTTAATTTTATGCCCGTAATAATCTCAACAGTTCCTGAATATCCTTCATGAGAATCGTGGTATTCAAACAGAAACTTATTTTTAATTTAAGATAAATGTCATGTTCAAATTCCATGGTACCCATGACAGATAGTGAAGTAATTGCTATAATTCAACAACAAACAAGGTGTTTTGGAAGATAATTGGTCATGAAAGATATGAGGCTACTGGGAAGCGGAGTAGGTTACATAACGATGATTTTAATACCTTGTACTCATCACAAGACATTGTTAGGATAATCAAGTCTCGTAGATTACGGTGGGCAGGACATGCATCGTGAATGAGATATTCTAGAACCTTGTTCAGGTTATTGACTGACAAACCCAATGAGAAGAGACCATTGGGAAGCCCTAGACGCAGATGGAAGGATAACATTAGAATGGACCTGAAAGAGATAGGGTGTAATGAGGTGGACTGGATAAAACTAGCTCAAGATAGAGATGTAGTATAATGAGGTGGACTGGATAGAACTAGCTCAAGATAGATATATGGTGTAATGAGGTGTACTGGATATAACCAGCTGAGGATAGGGAAAGGTGGCGTGATTTTGTAAGTGCGGCAATGAACTTTCGAGTTCCTGAAGCCATTGAGTGAGCAAGTAAGATTATTAAACTAAACGCTTATTATGAAGTAATATTTTATTTATTTTGTTGAAAATATATTTTCTTTAAAAAAATAATACAAAAATATATACCTTACCTATCTTTTTCTTCCACCCCACCTTATAGATGTATGCCAAAGCCAAATTATTATTCAACCCCAACCATCAAACATTCAGGAAGTGGGTTACACTTGATCAGGGCAAGTATTGTTGATGGGAAAAGCATAACCTTGTAGACCACCCTTTCCCCTTTCTCTTCCAATTTAAAACTAAATTAGAACTGCTCATTAATAGTAGACCAATAGGAGGGGAGCGCCGTGAAACGTAGGGTAGGAACATGTTCTGGATGCTGAACCGAGAGCAAAGCTTGAAACACTCAAGTGGCGTGGCGTGGCGTGGAATGTTGCCAGGGTAAGCAGAGTTAGTTTAAACTGCACCGCCCACTCCGTTAGTCACATGATTTAAAAACAATCACTCTCACAGTAGATCAGGGTTTTAATCTAGGCTATATGTACTGAGGGTGTTTTTTTTTTTCTTCATTGTTTCCAACTCTCTTTCTTTACGCAAATTTTGGTAAACTCCCTCTAAATTATAACTTTCTAATCACTAAAAATTAGCATAATTAGCATAAATCCACCATGAAAAATAAATAATAATCCGTAGCTGTGAATTATTGTTCTCATCACTCACTAAACCAACCCCATGGTGCTACGAGCTTACGGATTCTCGGCTAGTACCTTTAGTATTTTATCCCCTCGAATGGGGGATCACCCCAACAGTCACCGGGGTTAGGTTGATTAGGCTTTAGTTAGGTTTAAGTGATTCCAATGGTTACCACGTCCTTATACTCACTATCATCATCACCTCATCTCACCGGTACATGGAAAGATCCTCCACGAAAAGGATGTACTATTAGTACATTCAGGCGTTCCCTGGGAAACGGTACATCGGTACTGGTTAAGCTTTCCTCCACTCCTGAGCTACGAATGATCTAGCCCAGACGCGCAATACTTATTTATATATATATATATATATATATATAGCTCAGTATAAAATGTATTGGCCAGGTATCCCACGAGAAATATGGAGAGCATTTCTTATGCATGATTGGTCAATTAATAGAGCTCTGACCCACCTCGGTGGCGTAGTTGGCTAACGCGCTAGTCGTGTTGAGCTTGACTGCCGAGGACGGGGAGATCGAGGTTCGATTCTCGGTCGGGTGAGTTGGGGGTGGTTTTTCCTAAATGGTTTTCCACTCTCCCTCCACGCAAATGCGGGTTCACTTCCTCTAAATTCAACTTTCCCAATTCCTAATCCATTAGCGTAATTAGTACTTAAGCGTATAGCCCGAACGGGTAGTAAGACGCGGTGCTAAATAATAATAATAATAATAATAATAATAATAATAATAATAATAATAATAGGGCTCTGGAGAGTGAGAACATATCATAGGTACGGTTTTTAATAAGCTCTGATTACCCTGACAACACTCCACGCCACGCCACTCCACTCCACTGATACACGGGCTCACCAAACCTAACGCGCAGAAAAGAAATAGGTCACATCAAATGGTGTAGCCAACATTCAAAAATTGGAAGAGACTTGAATAATAATCACAATGGTACTGAGTGGCGAAGGGGGTGGGAGGGGGGAGGGGGATAGCAAAGGGGGAATTTTCATCTCCAAACTACGGTGGCTCAGTGGTCTGTCCCCGTAAATCATGTGTACATTGGTAATTGGAGGATTAGTAGGATGGGTCCTCCAACCGGCATGCGCCTGTACCCACAGTAATGGTCACATGACATAGTCTCTGCGTGACCTTTTTTGTTTGAGCGACGCAATTTGCATTTTGGTTTTGTTTTGCGCTACACCAATGTGCTAATTCGACCAGTTAAATATTAGGATAAATATTGTATTCCAATATTGTATCGTATCATATTTTATAAATCCCTCAGTACACCCAACTGGGACTCGAAAACCGATCTCCCCATTATCAGCAGTCCAATCTATTGCGAGAGTGACGCCTTAATAAGTCTGATAAAGAATTAACACAGATTTTGACGTCATATCGCGGACTTTCATAAGACTTTATTTACCTCTAGTATAGGTTCTGTTTACTTACAACTAAAGCCTTCTTAAAATTTGTAAAGACCTTTTACACTTTACAAGGTATTCGGTATTTGTTTCCTTGTATTATGAAGAGCTGAGAGGAGTAAGCCGCTGGCTAGGCCATGGCTCTGAAATAGGGTAGGTGACTGACAAAAAATTAATGAAACACTGCTATTAACATTAATAAATGGTACGACGCACCGCACAGACTTTCGATCTCTTTTATCTTAAAATAGAGGAATTTAATAAAAACTCGTAATATTTGTGAAACGAAACAATATACATTGTTACCTGCTTCGGTAGCCGCATAAATCTAAGGAGTCACTCTCGTGTTAGACTAGACTGCCAATGACAAGGAGATTGGGGCTCGAAACCAAGTCGGGTGTACAAAGAGTGGTTTTTACAAGACTTTTTTTTTTACAAATTCATGCAAATACGGGTACACTCCTCTAAATTCAACAATCCTCTTCCCTAACACATTAGCGTAATTAATACATATGCGTATAGCCTGAAAAAGTATTAGGACGTGGTGCTAAATATATATATCCATAAATATAAATTGTTGCAGAAACCCTCCACCAAAGAGTATAAATGAAATAATATGCACAATGACAAACACAGTGACAAAAGAGCATCTCTGTCCAACAATGAGCATGACAATCATTTCATTTTCAAAGATCTGCATAAAAAGTATATGTTTGCCTATAACTCGAAACCTATTGGTTTTATAAAAAATATATTTCATTTAAAAGATTTTTAATTTTAATAGTACTACAACTTGACAATGATAGGTTATTTTGTATCTCAAATAGTTGCGGATATATGATCAAAATTGGACATTTCTGCTTTTCTAAAATGTCCTTAAGGTCATTTTTATGGGAAAACTAGAGTATCCATTTTGTTTGTAATGTTAAACAACACCTAGATACAAAGTTTAATAAAAATCGTTAGAGTATATTTTGAGAAAATCGATTCTATCTATTTTTGCCCTTCAGTAACTACCCTTAGTTTTAGGGTTGAAGATCTAATTCCAAAACTCTTCAAGGGGACCTTATGAAAACCTAAATACAATGTTTTAGACCGATGAATAAAATAGTTTCGACTCTAAGCTGAGATAGACACACACAAACGGCATCGCTAAAATAACTTTTTCTATTTCAGGGGTCTATGTTTGTCTCGAGCTTGATTTTTTTTTTTT
>CABFWB010000275.1:76145-89804 GCA_902151455.1 Timema bartmani
TCTAAAAAAAATTAGCTAACTAAGCCTATCCAAAAAAAAGAAAAGAAATAAGACAAAAACTATATATAACTTATATTTTTATGTCTAAAAAAAGGTCAAATCAATGAGACAAAAATATTGCATCTTCACTAATAATTTAGGAATACCACTAGTAGCGGAAATGCAAAAGCTAATCTTCAATATATTTAAAAAAAATTGAAATCCCAGAAAATTCCATGGCCCCTCTTAGACCCCCGGTCCGGGTACGATGTACCCCCTGCAACCCCCCCTCTCATAGTACCTGGGTGGGAGTGTAGGTAAGTGACAGCTACCAGAAGGTTCTTTACTACAAATATTGGCTGAAAGTAACTCATGTCAATCTATACGGAAATAATTATTATTTGCTTAGTAATACTATATTATCAATAAAAGGTGTTATAAAACGATTATTATAATAACACTTCCAGCCAATGTACTCAATAAAAAAACCTTCTTCTAGCTGTTATTCATTGGTGAAAAGAGGGTTTCCATTTCAGAGTGATGAATTAACGATCGGGGGTTGGATGGTGTGCCTGTTCTAAATTTAAGTTAGTTTATAAGCCGTGTGCTGATATAATCAGTCGGTTTAGAAAGTGCACGTTAAATACCTCAAATAATTGAAAAGATGAAAAAAATCTATAGATCACAGACAATTCTTGAATGTGTACTAGGTATATAAAGGGCGTACCATTTCATCATTAATAAGCCAACAAAACGAACACTGTTGCAAGGGCTCACATTTTATTTTATTCGTCACATCGTGGTAAAATTAAATTAATATACTAGTGAAGCTTCGAAACAAATTCTCTCGCTGGCTTAAACAACAAGTATCAACTATAGTGAACCCGATACTCTATTAAAGTTATTTTATCCGTTTAAGCAAACGAATAGCCGAATCTATCACTACTATTTTAATGGGAGCGTCAAACTCTATAAGAACACGGACAAAGAGTGCGGTATCTTTTTTAACAGTCGTTAAATAAAGTTTGAGATAATAGGTCTAAATGTGGATTGTTGTAATGGCTATAAAGCTTCAGAACTACCATTTATATCATAAATGCCGCCGGATGAGGATATTTCCCTTCGAGTTGTTGGTGCCCTTAGGACTCCGATAGTAATTTACTTTTTTTAGCACCACGTCTTACTAACTGTTCGGATTATACTCTTATAACCCGAATTACGCTATTAGTTTAAGGGATGAGGAAGGTTATATGGGTGACCTGGTGGTCTAGGGGTAAGGTGTCAGACTTCTGTGCTAGGGGTCCGGGGTTCAATCCTCAGTCCCGGCACAGATTTATCTGATTAGACGTGTATTAATCACAACTTGTGAATGTGTGGAATGCCAGGCCTCCACCGTGGTTCGGATTTCACGTTAAACTGTAGGTTCTCCATTTCATTTCACAATCACCTTATCATTGCGCATTAGCATAAGTGCGAATAAACCGAACGGGTAGTAAGACGCGGTGTTAATAATAATGATAATAAGGTTATATGTATAGGAAGTGTATTCGCATTTGCGTTGAGGGAGTGTGTAAAACCATTTAGGAAAAACCACCCTAATTATACCCGACCGAGATTTGTACCTCGATCTCCCCGTCATCGGCAGTCTATTTTACTGCGAGAGTAGCGCGTTAGACCAAACAGCCACCAAAGCTGGTTCAGTAGTAATAATAATAATAATAATAATAATAATAATAATAATAATAATAATATTCCAGTAGTAAATAGTGTGCCTCTTGTCTTTGTGCTAACTATGTTGTGTTTATTCTATTTGTTCCTATCTCTATGGCCTGTACTTTGTTCCCAAGTAGATACCTACTTGCTATGTTCAAGTTCCTCTCTTCAAAGAACATCCTCTTGCTTTATCAGAGGTGAAAGTTCGGGGGGGGTGGAGGTTTTCTATGAGACATCCTCTTGAAATTAATATTGATCTGCGAAAGTTCGAGTACAAAGACATGAACAATACTTGATTAAACCACTGTGTGAAATATCATATAGTTCAACCACGATTGAATGAACCGTTTATCTGGAAATTTTTAAAATCTATTAGCCCGCTTCTGTGGCTGAGTAGATAAAGGCGTCACTTTCGCAATATACTAGACTGATGATGACAGGGAGATTGGGGTTCTAATCCCGCTCGGGTTTACTGACGGTGGTTTTCCCTAAATGGTTTACCACCTTTCCTTCAAGAAAATGTGGGTACCCTTCCTCTCAATTTAACCTCCCCTAACAAATTAGATTAGCTAGTATATAGTCGTGTAACCCGAACGCGTAGTAAAACACGGTGCTAAAAAAATAGATATAAATTCATGTACATGGCATGTAGTAGCCTAAATAAATGCAGATGTTGTAGCCGAAATAACGTATTAACCTAATTAACCATGGCTAGCAAGTATTGGCACTAGAGTGTGTTAAGGCATGTATTTATAAAGGCTACGTAAATGTTGGAGGTGGTATATTTTAGATGCCATTATTCGAACTAAGTTGTTTTCCATAACTTGAACTTCTCTGGCTGGAGAGAGAACAGACCTTACCAAAAATTTGCCATAGAAAAGTTGGTGCAGAGGAAAAACCAGTTAACTCACCAATGAATTTGCGTGCCATACTGTAACGAATACTAATACTGGAATTTTATTAAATGTAAATTTTTATTATTATAAATACAACTTTGTTTCACGGGATGTCTTTATTTTAATATCGAGTACAGGCATGAAGAACAATAATCAAGTTTGAATTAAGCCTTTTAATAGCACGTCTTCGTTATTGATTGGTTATAGGGATCGACCTTAATTCTAGGTGACACTGGTTTGATCCCGGGTGGTGCTTATGACGATATTTACTTTTAGTGATAAGTTTTTATCTGGTTTTAAAATTCGTAAAATACGTTTAGGTGTAAAAGACTGGGTGTGTATAATATATAGTAGGATTTTGAAAGTCATAAATGCTACACAAACTAATTTAATATATTCATACGTCGAGTCGTATGATCTTCCGCTGCCACTTTTGATAGAAATTATACCTATATAATAATGCCATTAATATACTAGTAATATTTCATCAATGTTGGTCGCAAGCGAATATGACAGTATTTTCTAAATGTTTCTTTTTACCAGCACTCTTCTCTACTATCAGTCTTACAATGTTTGGTTAAGTTAGTTTGTTAAGTTATATGCTTGTATATATATAATAAGACACTGGTATGAAGGACCGTATATGACAGTAACAAAAGTCACTAAAACAACATTAATATTCTCATATTTGGTATTTTCTAAAAATGTTCTTCCTCTCAGAGTCCTTTTTGTCCGCATTCAAGCTAAATGCATACATTAATTACGCTATGAGATGAATAAATTATTAATTTAGAGGATAGGTACCCGAATTTGCTTGGAGGGAATGTGGGAACCATTTAGGAAACTCACTCTCAGTCTCAATACAGACAACTGGGATTCGAACTCCAATAACCCCCGTCACCAATAATCCAGTCCAACCCGAGAGTGGCGCGTTAGACCATGCGACCACCGATGCTGGTGGCCCTGCCGTAATTTGTGTGTTTAGAAATCTCACGTTAAATACACATATGACAACCACCTTTCACCTTTCACCTTTCACCTTTCACAACGATGATTAACGGGGGGGGGGAGAGGGGGGTTGAATATTGTGTCTGTTTTAGATTTAAGTTAATTTATAAATCGTGTGCTGATATAACCAGTCGGTTCATAAAGTGCACCTTAAATACCTCAAATAAATGAAAAATGAAAACCAAGTGACTTGATCGGTTCTTCGCCTGCAGCCTTTGAATGAGTGTCGTGGGATGAGTTTCAGGGCGCGTTCAGAAGAAGTTGATCCGAGCACGGTTCAGCGCTTAGCTACCAAGTTTCGAGCAAGGTATCAAGTTTCAAGAAATATTACGGAGTCTACGTGAGAACGAATGACGAATTAGATACCCGGTAAGAATTATACTTTTATATTAATTTGGTTGCTGAAATAGGGGACGAGGGAGATGACTGGTGCGACTTATTTCCAACGCAACACTTTTTTTTTTTTTAATATATTAAGCCCCACAATGGTAGTCACACCGTATAAAGCGTTAGAGTCGCAATAGACTAAATTACCGGTGACAGAGAGGTCGAAGTTCGAATCTCGTACAGGTTAACTTGGAGTGGTATTCCACTTGAACTGTTTAACGACATTGCCTATGCCTACCTTGGAGATTCAAAGCTATTTTGCGAAGCGGGCTGCATATTAACTTGACGCACCTAAACAGTCTACGGCACTAAGCACTATCACACATAGACATGTACAAAATAGAAAGAGAGCGAGGAAAATAAGTTCACCCTGAGAGGGCTCTTGTCTATGTGCTGATAACCCATTCCCTCTTCCTCTGATGAGTTTACACGCTCACTTTAATATCATTCCTTGAAAACATTGACTTGATTTTTAATTTCACTTTTTTATTGTTTCCTATTCTAGATATACATTTGCTACCACTGACTTTTTTAATCTACATCCTGGCAGGAAGATTCCTACAGGACATTTTCGTGACCAAGAAAAATAGCCTGAGTTGTAGAGGATTTATAAAAAAATACATTTACAAAAAAGCTACTTAAATATAACAATTTTGTGATACTGGAGGACTATTTTTAGAATTATTTAAAAATGTATTGTTTTTGTTTCAATGTTATATCTTTAAAACTCTCTGAGTAAAACGTAAATTCACTAACATGGGAAACCATAGCTTGACCGGCCGTGACGTCACAGGAGGCAACGTCCTTAAAATTAGAAATAAAATCATGATTTCACTCTGATGTATGACCATTTAGCATCTAAATATAAAGGTTGAACAAACAAATAATGAGACAAACAAATAGTAAATTCTATTTTTTACTTTGTCTCGACCTCTCAGAAAGAGAAGTAGCCTAATGTGATCGTAAAAAAAAAAGAAGAAAAATCTGTCTGTGTGTCTGTATCTAGGCCTAGAGCCAAAACCATTTTACCGATAAGGCTAAAACTTGGTATTTAGTGTTTTTATAAGGTTTCCCTGAGGATTTTTTTGAATCCGATATCTAACCCTAAAATTAAGGGTGGTTTACTGAAGAGCAGAAAGAGATAAAATCGACTTTCTCAAATTTGTTTGCACCTAACGATTTTGACTATATTCTGTGTTTAGGCACTGTTTAATATTACAAACAAAATTGCAATCCTCATTTCAATTATGATCATTTCTCCGCAACTATTTGAAATACGAAATAACTTATCATTTTAAACCTGTATTACTATTACAGATAAAAATCTTTATTTGAAATTATACTAATATAAAGCAACATGGCTGACTCACTCACTCACTCACTGACATTAATATCTACCTACTTCCAGATGAGCTAGAAACTTTAAATTTGGCAAAGTTATAGCTTCTAGCCTGTAAGCGATGGTAAAATTTCAAAAAGTTAAAAAAATTAATTTCTAATCCCCGAAAAAAGCGTAAAATGGCGGAGAAACTTAAAAGTCGGTGCGGACCTTTCTTTGGAGGTATCTTGTGGCTAAACGGCAAGACCTATCAAAAAATGGATTGCACCAGCAGCTACGGATTTGGCGAGATAGAGCTAAATTTTTTAATTTTAAGTAAATTTTTCATATTTTCCACACATTTTTTAATTTTCTGACACACTTATGAGACAGCTAGAATCATAAAAGTTGGCAGACATATTGGCACATTTAATTGCCATAAGCGTGCCAAATTTGATGATTCTAGCTGCCCTGTAAGTATGGAGAAACAAAAATAATGTGGGGAAAAATATAATACAATACGGGTAACTTTGAGTTGTTATGTTCAAAACAACGCTGGAATTACTTTAGTTTACATCCACTTGCAAAGAAAACTCACAGGAAATTTGGGGGAAGAGACCCCAATGAACAAAGCGAGTATATTTTTACAAAACCAATCATTTCTGAGTTATAAGCAAATATATAAACGTTTTAATTCGGGTCTTTTAAAATTAATTTGAGTCTTATGCTCTTTGGTGGATAAAGATGTTTCTCTTTTCTCAATTTTTCTGTAACAGTTTTCCTAGTTCCTAATGCCATAGAGTAAGTAATAGTGTATATTATTTCATTTATGATATTTGATGTAATCTTTCTACAACAATGTATAGACCTATTATTTCGTTTCACATTCAGAGTTTTACATTCCTTGACATCAGGCGAGATGTCATCAATTTACGGAGTACTTACGAGTTTTTAGTAAATGTCTTTATTTTAAGATAAAGGTGAGAGAAAGTCTGTGCGGCGCACCGTACAATTTATTTTTAATTTGGGGGTACATCAAAAGTCAAGACCAATCACAATCTCATGGAAGGAATTTTTTCACAATTAGATTAATTTTTATCTAGATGAGAAAAAAGAAATAATTTCCATCCTGATAGTGATTGACCCCCTCTATCATTTCTCACCGATCTCATTCATTCATTCGGAGTCTGAATTCACGTCATTGCTCCATTTTGTCGTTCAGTAAATGTGCCCAATCCGCCATAATTCACAATACCTGGACAGTCTCGGATCTTTACCGTATCCCTTGCGCCACATCTGCCGGGCCGATTCCCCTCACAGCTTCTTTCATCACGGGAAACTAGAACCTTTGGTACAAGAAGGATCCATCGTGGTTTGAAATGTTGTTGTCAATTTTACTTTACATCCATTACTGTTTCCAGCCTGTGGCCTGGGTATGTTTTTATTCAAGCCATACATTTTCCATTTCCGGCTAGCTAGGCCTGTCGTAGCTTCATATGCCTTATATTCTGACTAGGACAGGCACAACATCCAGTCCCTGACCGTTAATTCACTGTGAGAGGGTAAACTCACATTTCACCAATGATAAATTTGTCGACCATTCAGGGAATCGAACCCGGGACCTTTAGATCAGTAGACAGACACGCTACCGACTGAGCTAAGGTGTCGGACATTGCTGTCATTGTATTATTTTATTTTATTGGAGCATCACGCACTTACCCGCATCGGTGGGCGTGTGGACAAAAGCTTACCTATTCTGGTTTGCCGGGTATGGGGAGGTCAGACCTCGAATCCCAACTAGGTGCAATGCGGGTATATTTCCTATAGATTTTACTGTTTTCATCCCTAATCCATTACGGTAATTAAAATGATAACAGCCCTGTTAGGTGGTAAGACGTAGGTCAACCATGCACGTCCTTAATACTTAGTGTGTCAGAAAACAACTTACAAACTAGAGCAGTACACTTACTATTACACTCCAAACTTATCATTCGGATAGCAGGACGAATTTCTAAACCAATACTAAATATCAAACACAGAATTGAACTCGGCACCATAAGACTTGAAACAATCCTCATAATAATAAATGTGCAAATAGCTCTATTTAGCTACGTTAATTTTTTAGATTGATTTTAAATCGGTTCCCCTCCAGCGGTGGCTAAACGGTATAATACGTTATACTGGTATTTCATTTGACTACCGTTTGCGAGGAAGTTGAGGATTGATTCACACAGGGTGGGGGTGTATTTTACTGTGGTTTTCCCGCCCTCTTTCCACTTGTATTTTATTGAAATACACCCTCCTTATTCTATCACAAAACAAAATTAGAGTTAATTGTTGAGAGAAGACTGAACGGGCAGGCAGCACTAAATATTATTATTATTATTATCATCACGTCTTAATACCCGTACGGGTTATACGCATTTACACTAATGTGTAATGGTAGGGTGATTGTGAGATGAAAGGAGGACCTACAGTTTAACGTGGAATCCGAACCACGGTGGAGGCCTGGCATTCCTCACATCCACAAGTTGTGATTAATACACATCTTGTCAGAGGTGAAGGAAGGGTTTGGTAATCAGATAAATCTGTGCCGGGACCGAGGATTGAACCCGGGACCCTCAGCACAGAAGTCTGACACCTTACCCCTAGACCACCAGGTCACCCAGCACTAAATAAGAGTCAGAAAAGAAGCAAAGACGGTCGTTTGTCAGATAATACACTTTTTCCCGGACCCCTCACGGCTATGTTAGCACTCAGGTTAGTATGAGATTTTTACAATAAAAATACCTCCATCCATTCGTTCTCGGATATTTGCCAACAGAACCCGCTAAGTCACGAAATAGCTGGAGTGTTTCTTTTAAAAAAAAAATCATCAGTGACGTCACATTTCAGCCCCCGGATATTTCAGCTCTAACAAGGCGTCGCATCTTGATGCGGTTTTCTGAATTATACTTTTTTTTTAAATCATTGGAATTGAAACAAGTGGAAAATTTTTACCATTTTATTAGCACCGCATTTTACTACCTTTTCGGGTTATACGTATATGTACTAATTACGTTAATGAGTTGGGGATGAGTAAGGTTTAATTTAGAAGAAGGGTACTAGCATTTGCGTGGAGGAAGAGTGGAAACCATTTAAGGAAAACCACCCTCGGTACACCCGACCGGAATTCAAGCCCCTATATCCCCGTCATTGGCAGTCTTGTATATTGCGAAAGTGACGCCTTAGATCATAAGGCCACCGAAGCGGGTGAGCAAACACAACATTGAAAATTGATTATTTTAAAATTAAAATATTACTAAACTGATCCTAATATCGCTGTTGTTGAGGGAAAGAATGAAGAAAATCGCACTTAGATGCTATTTTTGGATTGAGCGTCATCTTGCATTTAGTTTCCGGACTAATCGGCCGTTAGATGGGCTCAGTCCAAGGGAGCCCATGTGGGTTTTCCAAATGGGGGGCGGATTGGTGTGCGGAGAGAAAATTTCAGGAATTTAACCTTCTGGGAGGGAATTTTAGAGCATCTGAACATTATTCTGAGCTAATTATATGAGTTTCAAGAGCCATTCTTTGCAAAAAAGTTCCTGAAAAATTTACAAAACATAAAACTTAGTTGTAGCTGAACTCATAAAAAAGAAACATTATATTTTTCACAAGTTTATTGAACAGAACAAAATGAAAAGAAAGCTCTTGAAGACGGAATGGGAGGAAATCTACATTTTATCATTTGTATCTCTGTCAACTCGAATTTTGATGTTTCAAAGTTGTTATAGCAAATTGAAGCCAAATCCCAAATACCTCCTTTTTATTCATAAAAATTAACAACAACAAAATGTAGATAATGCAGCGTGATCACCCATTTGTGTGCGGCCATGGCTCAGACATAAGTCACCAAGAGACTTATCGGGTTCTTACATTTACTGTATGTGAACTAGTCGTTGGGACCACTACAGTAATCAAGTCAGTGGAAGAATTGTTGGTCTATGAGACGAGCAGGGGGGGAAAAATAGAATACTTCTGCTTTCTCTATGGAACAAGGGACTAGCGCTGGGGAGCTATCGGATCTGTTTGGTCCTTTGTGATATTGTGATTGGAGGGAGTCTGGCGTTATTGCTTCTCACGGTCGTATTCTATTCCATATAGACAGCTCCATTATGGGCACCTCTAACTTTTACAACACGGGGAAACAGGGAAAAAAGGGAAGGCCATAAGCTCTGAAATGAATAATTTCCCTTCACTATTCCCTTGATGATAAAGAACGTTATTTTACTACTGTGCTGTTTAATTTATTCATTGATCTACATATTTCAAAATATATTCAGGCGTAACCATGTAGGTTATGAGTGAGACTGTAGTCATGTGATGAATATAGAAAACCATAACTCATTTTGATATTTATTGTTTAGTACGCCGGTAATAAACTAGGTGACGTCTTGATTAACAAACACATCAATACTAAATGTTACATATGAGTTTCTAAACTTATCAGAACAAACATAGTTGTACAATATACTATTACTATTTTTTAGCACCGCATCTTACTACCCGTTCAAGTTATACGCATGTGTACTAATTACGATGATGAGTTTGTGATAACTATGAGAGTCCGACATATTAGCTGAGTTTGTACAGAGTCTGTTTACTGAGCTAAGGGTCCCGGGTTTGATTCTCATCATGGCCAACAATTTATCATTGATGAAAATATGGGTTCACCCTTTCACATTGATAAATTAATGAACGGGGACTGGATGTTGTGCCTGTACTAGTCTTAAGATAGATTATTAGGCATATGAAACTACTACAAGCCTAGCAAGCCAGCAGTGAAAAAAAATATGACTTGAATAAAAAATTGACCCAGGACATAGGCTGGAAACAGTAATGGATGTAAAAAAGTTAGTGATGAGAAAGGCTTAATTAAAAGGAAGTGTAACTTCAGTTGCGTGAAGGGGGAGTGGAAAACAATGTATGTAAAAAATCTCAGTACACCCAACAGGAATTCGAACCCCAAGCTCCCTGTCACCGGCAGTCTAGTCTACTGTGAGAATGATGCCTTATACCAAGCGGCCTCCAAAACAAGTTCATGTCTAGTAATTATAATAATGTGTTAGGCATTAAAAGGGTTGAGTTTAGGGAAAATATATCAGCATTTGTGTGAAGGTAGAGTGAAAAACAGTTTAGTAAAAATGTTTCATTACACCCGATTAGGATTCGAACGACGATTTCCTCATAATCGGCAGTCTATTATATTGCGAGAGTGACGCCTTAGACCACGAGGTCACCGAAGAGGAGTTTTATGGTTTGTTTTTTTGTTAATTTGTTGTTGTTTGTCATTAAAACAATCTAGATGTTAAGGATTGAGATTGCGTACCCCAACACACACTCGGTAATCTGAGGCTCGAACATGACAGGCCAGGTTTATCAACCCTCTCTACAGGAGAAAGGATGGGGAGGTTGTTCCCCCTCTTTCATCCCGTCTCGTTAGCTTTGATTAAGGTGATCGTTCGCCACCGATTTTTGAGGAGAGTCCCCGATTTGTTAAATAAATTGATGCAATCTGAACTTTTATTTTCAATAAATAAAAATGTTTTAATCGTTTCAATTGCTAAAAAAATGTTTGTGTAAAATCTGGCAGCAACGCATACTTTTGGCTTTCCTACAACTTTAATTATATATATATCGACTTCATATATCTATTTTTTTGAAACTTACAAATAAAGCAAATATAAAAAAAACATTAAAATAGGGTGTATATGCAGATTACCAATAAAATGACAACTACTTTCTCCGGCTCCCAAAAATTCCAAGGAAAAAATTAACATTTTGGGTTAGATAATTTGAAGCCCTTGATACTCAACCAAACATGGCCCAAAAAAATATAAACTAAAAAAACTACATATATTCACTAAATATGTTTTAACCACAACTAGAGACATGTGTTATGAAACAGAACATTGAGTATCTGGCAGGCCCGCCCCTGACCTACTACAATTTCAAATCTTCTGAAGAGAGAGAAGGAAGGATAAACAAAGGAAATAAAAGGAAAGGGAAATCTGATGGCGTTTTTGTTCCAAATAATTCTCCCTTATGGTTTGTTGCTTCAGGACTCAAAACAGAGGATATTCCTGACAGAATTTGACATCGTTAAAATATTACAACGGATACGATATAATTTGAGAGTGGAATTGAATAAACCCAACCACCACTCAGCATGGTGTCCAGAAATTTGATTTTATTATAATTAGTAGTAATTAAAAAAAAACTCCATGGTGTGAGCCTGCAAGCGAGCTATACCAACCAACCAACCAAGCGGCCGCCACCCTTAACGATGATAGTGCCAACATTTTGCGGATAGAGGGTGTCATGTGATCAGCACAACGAGACCTCCAGCCACTAGTCTTAGTTTTCTAAATCGGAGCTGCTACTTCTTTATTCAAGTAGCTCCTCATTTGCCCTCAAGAGGCTGAGTTTGACACCGTTCCAGATCCACTGCTTCAAGGATAAATTTTGGAAGTGATGGGGATCAAACCCCGGGACCTCTGGATTTGTAGTCAGAAACTTTAACCACCTCTGAGGTGGTGTTTTTATAAGAATACTATTCTTAAATCGAAGACTATAAATTATTTATACTATAGCACAAAGATTGAAAAGTTAACATAGAGGAAATGCACCTGCATTTGCATGGATAGAGGATGTGAAAACAACCCTAATGATATATCACACGTCCTACCGGACGAGATCCAAACCTAAACCTCCCCGACATCGTGAACAAGTCAGAAACTTTCTGACCTGAGCGAGCTCTGTAGTGCAATTATTGTAAAAAAATATATCTAGTATGAATAATAGAAATAACCATGTGGTATGACGTTTCGTTTCATTTTATAAATATCTTCAGCTGTTTAAAAAATCAGCGCCAAGAATTCGTCATACATTATTTATTTTCATGGGGGGGGGATTTAAAGAGCACTGTATAAACACACAGCTTATATCGGCATAAAGCTTACAAACTTACTTAACCTTGGACGGTACTACACGCCTATACCTGGCGTATAAAAGTGATTCGAAACTTTCTGTACAAACTTTAATGTGAGAAAGGATAGGGAAAACTAAAACAAACCTTTTTCGTTGATGATTGTATGTCAGCGGACGTTACCCTTAAGTGCTAGAGGACATTGTTAATAGAAAACTAAAAAAACTAAAAAGAATAACATCTTTATTTACAGCTGTTTACAGCGGTATAATGGATGTTTACTTGGAATGTTCCAGTTTGACACAGTTGCTGGTGCAAACGCACAAATGTTTGGTGGTTTTGGCACATGTCTGTTAAGATACCGTTCACGGTACAATCTGACTTTTCCATTTCCATTCCATTGGCAGCCCATAAGCTAGATGCATGTCAGCCAACTCAGAATCCGTGAAATGATCCATGTTACACATAAGAAGTCGGCGTTACAAATGGAAGGCGTCAAATAGCCTTTTAACGCGTCGCCCAACAGCGCCTCCTAGCACCAAAGGGTGACGTCTGCGGACATTTATTACATTCATTGACGAAAAAGGTTTGTTTCAGTATTTCCTATCTCCCATTAAATTTTGTAGGGTTTCGAATCATCCTGTATTTATTTAATAAATGGATAACGAGAGAACCCTGCATTTAATAATAAATATCTTACTCGGCACTACCTGAACTAGAATCAGGGTTAAACTGTGATTAAACTTTTTTACCCCTTAACCACTAAGACGGACAATACCATTTTCAGAGAAGCGATTAGCACGGTTGACCCTGAACTAGGTTACATGGGTTCGATCCCTAATGTTGCAAATCTTTGTGCTGGCTATCTTAATTAATTCAAGGACAAACCTTACCAGCAGACCCGATAACATTAATTTAATGTTTTGTTAAGGAAACACACCCGATTGCAAAATAATAGGTTACATTTTAAGATCCATCAGATATTGGTCCCCTTAGATGAGTAGGCACTGGTTGCATTTGATAGATTTCTTTCTAAAATTTTCCAAGCTACTGACAAGGAAATAGTGAGGTTAGGTTATTTAAATTTTAACTCTAGTTTAGCTGTTTGGTAGCCAGTTCTAACATTCAAGCATAGTCAAAAGAGAAAAACTTACCTTTTCCACTCATATGGGTCCACTCTCTACTTATATGAGAAAGAATTTTACCCTCCACATGTGTTTACAAAAATCCTTTCAAAAAGGCCTTTCCCTTTTTTTGCCTTATTTTTCTTTTTAAAACCTCCACCCCTTCTTTTTAACTGCATTTCCATAGCCACATATAAAAAAATAACAACGGTGTCCCTGTTAAAAAGCCACCGACTGTTTGGGGACAAGATGGTTGGGGGGGCG
>CABFWB010000275.1:89855-145098 GCA_902151455.1 Timema bartmani
GATCTAAGAGGGGTTATTACAGCAGTGTAGTAACATCATCATTATGATGATTTTTACATTCTCTTAACGCAAGTGGTGTCTTACGCACGGCGTGGGGACTATAATCCGACTCATCCGGAATTAAAATAAGGATCACAGTGTTGTTTATTTTCACTAAGGTTGTTTAACGTGCATTTTCTAAACACACATATTATTTTAGTACATGATTTAAAAAGTGGCTTACGCACTTCGGTGGCATGGTCTAACGCGCTATTCTCGCAGTAGACTAGACTGTCAATGATGGGAAGATCGAGGTTTGAATCTCGGTTGGGTGTACTGAGGGAAGTTTTCGAAAATGGTAAACTGTTCGTTCAACCAAATCAGGGTATAGGTGTGCTCTGACATTTTGTTTTAAGCTCATTTATTTACCTTTATAATGAGTATTTAAATTAATTTCCAGAAGAGACGCCCCGAATATTAAAGTAGTGCCAGAAATTAGTACATGGATGATAAATTAAAATATATTTAATGGGATGGACAATCTCATTTTAAAGATATAATATAGAATTCATATTTGTTGGTGTGCCACGAAATGTTTTAGTTATTTTGGTGTGTCGTTGTGGGAAGAAAATTTAAAAACACTGGAATAGATATTAATAATTGTATAGTCATTAGCCCCAAATCAAGATCTTCAAGACTTGTGGTAGCCTATATCATTTAAACGACTTTTCTGAGTCTCTTTTTAGCACCTTTAGTGAACGATTCTATGTGGCCATGAGTCCAAAGGCTTCATAATCAAGAAGGGAAAGTTTTCCCCCCTAAAATATTTTTTAATAATCAATGATAAATGTTTTGAATGAATATTTTTTTCATTTAGTAAGTATTCACACAATTTATCACCCTAAAGGAAGTACATATTTCTGTGAGAGATGGATAACTTAACCACTGAATAACTTTATTCTAGGGTTAGGGACGATTCTGGTAATATAAGCAGATGAAGGCATTACAATGTATAGTTTTTTAAGCACCACGTCTTACTATCTATTCGGGTTATTCGCCTATCTATTAATTACACTAATACGTTAGGAACTAGGAAGGTTTGATTTTTAGATGAAGTGCAGCCACATTTGCTTGGAGGGAGAGTGAAAAAAAATTAGAAAACTCCGTACACCAGAACGATATCGAACCCCGATCTTCTCCTCTTCGGTATTCTTAGTCTAATACGAGAGTAGCGCGTTAGACCATGCGGCCAAAGAAGTAGGAAATATGTAGTTGAAGAGTTGATAGTTTAACAATAAATGATATATAATGACCTTTATTTTACTAAAATAATTATAAGTAAATAAAAGCGAGTAGGTTCAGGAAGTCCCAGTTTCCAATAACTCGATTAAATAGCTTCCAAATCACAAATATATATTTTTAACTAGATTTAAAGTAGGAAAATGAACTTTCTTAATGGGACCTAAACAGAAGTTAGAAAGGGGGGAGAAAAGATTAGACCTTTTATTGAAGTCAAAGTAGTGGAAGGGAATTTGTGAGGAGGGAGGGGTAACATGTTGGTAGGCCTGCCCACTGAACGTAGGTTAGTTCCAACATGTGTCATGTGTGGTATATGGTGATTGTAGAGCTTGGTTCAGTCAGTCAGTCAGTCCCACACATGTGCTGGGTAGCGTGTGTGAAGTTTAGTCGTTCTGGCTTAACTCAATTGAAACCTATTCCTTTGTTTTGACGATTACTCGGTACTGGTGGCGTTTAGTTTAGCTTCAGACTCTATACAGAGTGTATGGAGTAGTGTTTATTATGTTTACTCTTGTGTTTATTAAAGGTGCTGCCTATTTTAAACATGCTATTATTTCACTGCATTCTGTAAAAGCAAATTCAATCAACTAACATTTCATGTTTCGAAATGTGAACCGTTGACCTGTATTATTCCCGTGCTCAGTTAAAATGTTTATGCATGATGTATAATTGTTTAAACATTACATATTCTTCGGCATTATTTAGTGTTTGTATGTACATAACATTAATTGCGAGATTTTAAGAGTGGACTACATATTCATATGTTTTGTAGTGGCAAAATGTTTGGTTGACATTTTCGTTGTTTAACATTTAACGATTTAATGTTGACATAATGAATGGTGTGGAAATTGTGAGCTGTTGAATTATCTCAATTGGAAGAAAATTTGAAATCATTGCCTGGTAAGAGTAAGTTACTTTTAATGGAAAGAATTTTTTTTTTTAATTGCTGTGTTTACAATTCATTATTGCTCATACGGTAGAAATAGGATATAAATCAATTTATATTTTTAGTAAATATAGTGAAATAAATCGCGTTCGTTTAATATAAATTTTTTCATTAGCAAATTTTAATTGACTTTCACGCGGTTAGATGAATATTCTATGACAATTACAAAAGCTACTTAACCTACTTCCATGTAATTCAATCTCAAGTCACGTGATCTGCAGATATTCCTTTTGATAAGTAGTATTTTTTTATTTATTGTTTGAACCACGTTTCACTACCCATTAATGCTGAGTATTAATTACACCAATGTGTTAGGGATGAAGATGGTAACATTTAATGAAAAAGTACCCAAAGTTGCGGGGAGGGAGAGTGGAAAACAATTTAGGAAAAATCACTCTCAGTACTTCCCAACTGGGATTCGAACCCCTAATCTCCCTTTCATCGGCAGTGCAATCTATTGCGATTATGACACCTTAAACCAGGGTAGTCGATCGTTTTTCATCCCAAGGGCCAAATCTGGTTATTAGTTTGCACCGCGGACCGAAGATATATTTAGTAATCTCATCAAATTAATATAGACCTACAAACAACACTTAATAAACAATTAATTTCAATACTTAAATATAAATTGTATTTTTGTTGGTAGAATCCTTCAAATTTTACTGCCCAATAAAGTTTATTAATCTCCCAAAAATGTATTATGAAATATGTACGCACACAGACTTTAACAATAAAACAGCTTAGTATTATAGGCCCTACATACTTTCACTAATAAAATAAATGCATAGTAATAAACTGAAATCATGACATTTTTAAATATATATATTTTTAATCAAATCATTAGTTATTTCACATCTAACACAGAGGGTTTCCCTTTAATTTTCCTACAGTATAGTGTGAGGGCCACATTTTCAGCGAGCACGGGCCGCATTTGACCCGTGGTTTATCAGTTGGACCACACTGCCTTTGACCATGCGAACACCAAAGCGATTTATAGATGGTATCGATGTTTATAGACTAATACTTATAAATAGTAGGCCTAAATGATTACCACCGTGATAAACAAAGTTTGTATCTTCTAAACTAGTCTTCCTAACTCTAAATGGTGTTTTATGGGTTATCTATCATTGCTTACGACGGTGTTCCCCCAAAGTGGTACCCACGGGCGTCATCGCGCCCACAAAGATATCTGTGGAGTCCCGCGACTGATCATTCAACAGGTTCATTTAAGCATAAAGCGTGTATAGCGTATCGCGAACCCATTAGCTTCGTTCTAGTGACAGGATGTGAGCGAATCTAATATTGTATTGCATTGTTTTCAACCATCATCATCACAACATTAAAATACAGATTTTGATTTATTGATTCTTATCTTGAAGATTGTTTACGAACAAGAATTTCAGCCTTGTTTCCCAGCCATAAGATTTTTTTAAAATCTATTTAGCACCACGTTTTACTACCCGTTCGGGTTATACGCTTAAGTACTAATTACGCTAATGGATTAGGAATTGGGAAGGCTGAATTTAGAGGAGGTGAACCCGCATTTGCACGGAGGGAGAGTGGAAAACCATTTAGGAAAAGTCCCTCCCAGTTCACCCGACCGAGATTCGAACCTCGATCTTCCCGTCCTCGGCAGTCTGGCTCTACACGAAACAAGCGCGTTAGCACAACTACGCCACCGACGCGGGTCATAAGAAATTATTTGATGAGAGAATCGACTTTAAAAGCGAATTAATATTAGGCCCATTTATTTGAGTGTTGATTGGCACACAGCAATATATATTTAACTTTTAGATAAATGAAATAAAAAATACATATGATATATTTTTTTAATCTTCAATTATTCTTTACGAAAATTTATGGTGGATGAAAAAAAAAGGGTCAAACACCATAATTTTTACTAGAAAAGAGTAATTCCCAAATAATTAAATTTTTAAAAAAATGTAAAGTTCCCTTTTATTTCTCACAGAGTAATTGCCAATTAGTTATAAAAATTAAATGTAAAATTCCTTTTTTTATCTCCCTCCACTGACAAATATGTGGTTTTTAAAAAATATTTTATATAGTATATATTATACATATGTCCACCGAAAAAAAAATATTGGTGCCCACCACACTGTTCTGAAATCTTGATTGGACCCCTTACTCGCACCTATATAAATGTTGGAAAAATTGAAGTCATTTTCTTTACATATTCTTACACATGAAATAAGGCGTCAGAGTCCTCCAACCGAATTTTCTGGTGACGGGTGGATTGGAATTTTTCCTGGTAGTGTATACTCACTCACGGTAGGAATTACTCTCTGAAAGGTATTTTTTCCTACCAAAGTCCTACTATATAATAGCTTTCTAGTAGAGAAAAAGGCCTTTCAGAAAACAATTCCTACACTGAACAGACTTTACTAAGGTGGTTTTTTTTTTGCTTACATCGTTTTCCACTATTTTCCTACCAAAGGGAATTCTACTTTTCTCATTCCTATCCGGTTAATGCATATATGCGGATATCCCAGATGGATAGTAAGACGTGGTGCACATAGCTATAGTATTTTATAAATTAATTTAATTAATCTTCAAACACTTGTTGATATTGTAAACTAATTATATATAGTAATAATAATTTAATCTAAATATTCATATTTTTTTCTGAAATATTTGAAGTATAATTTCCAAACACATTTCTATATCAACATACGATTTAAAGTTGATTTGCTGAATCTATCATTTGATGGGAACCACACTGATTTTAATATACCTATCAGGGAGATTCTAATTAAATTACTTCGTTATTTTACCCGTGCTTTTGATTAAAGGATAAGAGTTACAGACCACAAGTCTTGAAGACCCTGATTCGATTCCGGGTGGTACTAAAATAAAAATGTTTACTTCAATAGTTCTTTCTACTAACCGAATAGTAATTAAAATATAATATAGATCCTAGGGTTGGATCTATAATATTTTCATACTATTTTTGCTTTAGTTAATTTGTAAGTCTTGTATTGGGGTGTCTACCCCTAAATTATATTTAAACATTGAATGACTTCAGAAACTATTTGAAGTTTATTTTATGAGTATTTAAATCGTGGAATTGTTATTAATTCGTCAATAATATTAATGAATTAGAGCCTAATAAAACTAATGCTACTGCTTAAAATTTATTTTTATTACATTTAAAAATCTCAATCTTATACATGCCTTCTCCTCGATTCCAGCCAAACGTAAACTTGTGCACTAAACGAATAGCGGAGAGTTTATGATCCAAATCGTAAAAATGAAAGAATAAAAATTAGTATTATTTTAGTATTGTTGTGAATAAAAAGGGATATATGTATTTCATTTTCATATTTTATGTCTGGTAAAGGGAAGGAGAACAACAGCATGAAATTACCCACATCAGTGGCTGCATGGTTTAAGGCGTACTCTCACAAAATACTAGACTGACGATGATGGGAAGATCGTAGTTCAATCCCGGTCTGGTGTACAGAGGGTGGTTTTCCCTAAGTGGTTTCCCATTCTATTCACTCAAATGCGGGTATATTTCCTCTAGCTTCAACCTTCCTCGTCCATAGCCCATTAGTGTAAATTAATACATAGGCCTATAGGCCAAAAGATTAGTAAGACGCGGTGCTTTAAAATAATCCTAAAATGCGGAACTCCCTAATCCTCGACTTTGCAAGTTCTTGGATTAAATCCTCCCTCACTGTGACATGCAAACATAGAACATGAGCTACTAACCTATTTTCATAAAAAAGGACCTTTCAGAAAATACAAACACACTATTGGCGATCAAGATTGTTAACATTTTACTATTTTACTAGTGTTATTTTATAAGTATTTATAAGATATTTCAAGGCCAGCCTCTTGCTCTAGTGGTCTGAATTCGTGGCTACTAGCCTAGAGGCACCTAGTTTGATTCCTGGCGGTACCGTAGGTATTTTTCCTGAGGGAATTGGTTCCTATGGTTGCCATGGTCTGGTTAATTAGGCTGAAGCCTTTTACTAGCAACACGTAGTTATCATCATCATCATCACCACATAATATAATTAGGCCTAAGTAACCACACCTACCAGTATGTATGTATATATATAGGTGGCATACGCAATAAACATACTGACGAAGACTGGGAGGTTAGGGTTCGATCCCGGTAGGCTGTATTGAAGATGTTTTCTTAAATGGTTTTCCCACTCTCCTTCCACACAAATGTGAATACACTTCCTATAAACAACTTAGCCTTCCTAGTGCTTAACATATGAGTGTAAGTAGTTAATAACCCAACAACCTTTAAGGGTGGTAAGACGTGTTGCTAAAAAAAAAAAACAATGGCATACGCTATTTTGTTTATCGTATCTGCGACGTAATTAAAAACCAAGATATCACTTTTCGAGTAAATTAATATTATTAATACAATTCTCTCTCTCTCTTTATGATTTTGTTATTTTCCCAATAACATAAATCTGTATAGTTAGTGTTACAAATTGCTTAAAATTGGGATTTCAAGTCAAGGGGTTCATAGCTGAATTCAAATTATCTTTTTGAGATTTTTACGAATCTTTAATCTTTCGAATACTGAAGGATTCGAGGAATCAAGCATCTCATATATAATAATAATAATAATAATAATAATAATAATAATAATAATAATAATAATAATAATAATAATAAGCTGAGGGTAAGTTAATTTTTCACTAAAAAAATGTATTGGCTGCCTTTCATTGAATGGCTAATTAATATGCTGAGACCTGGTTATTGTGTTTGTCCAAGAAATAATATGATAAGTCAGTATAGTAAATAAAGGAAGATCTTAAAAATGTACCTTTTGTTAAATTGTATGAGCGATAAAATATGACTCAAACGTTGTTAATTTCTTTTGATATGAATCAACACTCATGCATTTATAGCGTTTTTCAATTAAAAATTGTTTATATAAATTACCAGGAAAAATATACGTCTCAAAATAGGTATTGTTTCATAGTCTTGTTTCGTAGTCAACACTTGATAAATGATACCGCGACCATAAAACTAAAAAAGATTGTTAAATTCGTTTTAACGAGAGTTTTTTTTAATGAAGTTCATGCGTCATATTCCATAACGCCATACTTTTATTTATTGTCAAATAAAAAACGAATAACCATCCAACGACAGTATTTTAATATATTTACAAGGATTTTTATTCCTTTACTCTAGATTTTTTAACGCTTTAATACCAGTAGATACGGATATTAAAAAAAATTGGAAATAAGCACAATACCCATCTTTGGTGAACAAAGCCTGACCTCCCGGGTCAATGTCCTCTACATTCTACATAATACGAAAATGTAATGTTTTATTAAATCTTTTTGAACCAATGTTGGTTTCCAGAAATATTGAATGCCCTCAATCAATTATTATTATTATTATTATTAGTATTATTATTAGTATTATTATTATTATTATTATTATTATTATTATTATTATTATTATTATTATTACCACGTCTTATTACCCGTTGGGGTTATACGCAATTAAGCTAATGTGTAATGGTAGGTGATTGTGAGATGAAATGGAGGACCTACAGTTTAACGTGGAATCCGAACCATGGTGGAGGCCTGGCATTCCACACATTCACAAGTTGTGATTAATACACATCTTGTCAGAGGTGAAGGAAAGGTTTAGCAAACAAATAAATCTATACCGGGACCGAAGATTGAACCCCGGACCCCCAGAACAGAAGTCTGACACCTCACCCCTGGACCACTAGGTCACCAACCAGTCATTGTCTGATGCTTTAGCTCACCTGGTATTGATTTAAAACTTGAATCTAATAATATCCATAACATTGAGAATTTAGGTTTTTTACTTTTCTCTAGTTCTAAATTGATGGAATGGGTTATATCTGTTATTTATCATTATTAATTTGGATAATTTCCTTTAAAATAAACACATTATAGTTATAGTCAAATTGGTACGAGCGCCAATTTTTCAAAGAGGCCCCAAGCTCAAACTAAAAACTTTGTAATGGAGAGCTAGGTTTCATAAATATATTTTGGCTTAATGCTTCACGGTAAGGAAAAACTGAAATAATTTTCAGTGATATTATTATCTACCTTGGTGGTCTTGGGGTAAAGCGTTCGCCTCAGGACCAGATATTCGTGGATTCAAACCCAGCCGAGGTCAATGGATTTTTCTTGAGAGATAAAAATCTGTTGCAAAACTTACTTCGGAGTGGAAGTAAAGCCGTCGGTCCCATGTCGATTGTGACATGTAAAAGAACGCTGGAAGGTATTAGAAAATACCTCTCCGGTAAAATGTGTACGCTCTTTTGTTTTCGCTCTTGGAAATTTAGTTGGGAAGGCAACGGGGAACCACTACACTTCCTGAACTTCCCTAGTTCATCATGGGATTTCTACCAGAAGGTGCAGGTAGTGCTATCCAATTGAAGTTACGAGTGCATGCCCAGCTCCAGATGGATATTAAGTCACATCAAATCAACCTTCTGGTTGTTGACTTAAGAAGATATTGCTACTATTCGAAATGTAGCTTATTTAGTACTATAGGCTAAATATATTAATTGAACGCTTATGAAAAATAGACGCTAAGAAACAAACTGAACATTGTTGAGGATGTTTAGGCCTAAAATATAATATCATACAAAGTGTTTATACCAAGCGGTTGTATGTTTATTTGTATTTAAGAATATTCTATAAGGTTTCAAGATTTTATAATCATATAAACTATACCTAAACATGAAAAAAATGTTATTTTATGGAATTAAAAAGATATTTTCTGTTTATGCTCTAAAACCGTCTTAATAAATTCCAGACAACCGTTACTAAAGCTCTTCACCTTGGCTCATTTGGTATAGTGTCTGCCTACTGTGTTAAGGGTACCGGATTCGACTCCCAACAAGGCCGGAAAATGTATAATTGGTGAAATGTGGATTTCCCTTAGCGGCCGGGGGCTGATTGTTGTGTCTGTTCTAGAATTAGGTTATATTTTATAAGTCGTGATTTGATATAATCAGTTGGTTCTAAAAAGTGAACGTTAAATAATTAAAAATAATAATTTAAATAATCACTAAGGATTTCTGTTAGGACTATATGCATAAATTAATTTCGCTAATGAAATAAGCATGAGAAAGGTTGAATTTGAAAGGAAAGGTACCCTAATTCACGTGGAGAGAGAGTGAATAACTCTTTATGAAAAAGCAACCTCTGTACAATCAACCGGAATTCGAACCCCGATTCCTCACAACCAACAATCCAATCAAACGCGAGAGTGACGCCTTTAAACATCCAACCATCAAAGAGATAGCTGTGAAAAGAAAATCTCAAATTTCACCAATAATATATTTTTCATACCAGGAATCAGAACAGTGACCATTAGCTTAGTATGCAGACACACTACCTTCTGAGATAAGGTAAACTAGATTAAAAATTTATTAAAAAGAATTATAATGTGTGTTCATTGAAATCTAATGAGATTGTACTAAATTAAGTCACTACAAACCTAGTTAGTACTGGAGGTGGTATTAGTATTCAATATTTAGTCTTCTTGTTTTTTGCACCACGTTAGACGCTAAGATCACGTGCCCACCTATGAGGGTTAGCTAAAACTATACCATGATTTTGGTAGTAAGCCCGTTTTGAAAAACTTAATATCGTTCTAGAATCCTACTGTATTTTGGTAGGATAAAATGCCTTCCAGAACAGACTTCGAATCAAAATCAGGGTGTACATTGATAATCCTTACTGACAGCTAGAAAATAATAGGTCTACTTTCACGTATTCATACGTCAAGTCATAGGATCTTCTGCAGCTGTCACTTTTGATAAATACTTTCAATATCCTTAAAATAACAATAAAGATATTGTAAAATATTGTCAAGGTTGACCGTAAAAATAAATGGTATGGCGCAAAGCACAGACTTTTCCTCTTTTATCTTAAAACACATTTTTACTAAAAACTCATAAGATTTGTTGACTGAAATAATAGTTGTATACATTGTTGTAGGAACACTACATCAAATATAATAGATGTAATAATATACACTGATACTTACTTACACCATGGCATTTGAAACTAGGAACATTCCTACAGAAAAACTGAGAAAAGAGAAACATCTTTTTCCACCAGAGAGCATAAGAATCAAATTCCTTTTCTAAAACCTGAATTAAAAGTATTTATATTTGACTATAGCTAAGAAATGATTGGTTTTATAAGTATATATTTCAAATAAAAAATTTGTATTTTTAATATTACTACAACTTTACAATGATAAGTTATTTCTTATCTCAAATAGTAGCGGAAAGATTATCGAGATTGGAAAATTTCCCCCATGGAAAGTACTCCATTTTTATGAGAAAATGAGAACTGCCATCTTGTTTATGGTGATAAACAATGTTTAGTTATAGAACTTAATCAAAATCATTAGAGCTTATTTCGAGAAAATAGATTTTTTCTCTTTTTGTCCTTCAGTAAATTACTCTTAAGAGTCGGGTTGGATAAATAATTCCAAAAACCCCTCGAGGGGGGGGTGACCCAATGAAAACCCTAAAGACTAAGTTTTTGCCCAATCGGTAAATAGTTTCGGCTCAAGCCCGAGGTATAAACAGATGGCATTGCGAAAACCACTTTTTTAGTTTTAACTTCGACATTTATCAAAATCTCTAGCTCAATTTTTTTTTTACGATCAAAAAACTTTCTCTACGAGGTGTCGAGAGAAAGTAAAAATATGTTTTTACTTTCTAAAAGGTAATTTTACTAAAATCCAACTAGCCTATATACTATACCCATAGAGACTAGTAGAAAAGAAACTATAGCTTTCCTGATCATAGGTGCAAATGAAATGTCTATGACCACCTATGCCAATTATTGTTTCATTAAATTAGACGTTTTTAAAAGGACCTTTTCGTCAGTCGTTTTTAGTTCTGCCCATTCTATCCTATAAGCAACGTCAGCGGAGACATATCTTTAATTCTCTCATTGTATGTGGTCTAGTCATCCGGGGCCAAGTGAAGTCAAATAGGGGAGGTCATATCTGTGAGGGAGGGAAAGGAGGAGAGGGGTCAATTCGTGCGAAATACGATACGTCACCCACCGCCTCATTCATGGTTCCCATCGCCGCGCCAGACACTTTCTGCCACACCATGGACCGGGAACGAAGCCAAATGTGTTCTATTTACTCTATTTCAGTTTGATAACGAACTGGTAAGTCATTCAACTCTTTATCATCTTTTTTTAAATCTATTTTATTTACGGTACTTAACGTTAACTCAACCCGCATCGGTGGTTACGTGGTCTAACGCGTCACTCTCATGCTGGACTGGATTAATGGTGATAGTTACATCATTACTCTAACCCCAGTCGGTTGTTGTACTGAGGGTGTTTTGCCACTCTCTTCATGCAAAAGCGGGTGCATTTATTCTTATTTTATATCTTCCTCATCCCTATTTAACTATCGTAATTAATGTATGTGTAATTGTGTATAACCAGGAGAAAACAAAATTTTCTTTTAACCTACTGATTATATCAGCACATGGCTTAAAACCATCTGACACCTTAGTTTAGTTATTAGCGTGTCTTTCTATTGAATTTAGGGTCCCGGGCTCGATTCCCGGCATGGCCGAAAAACTTATAATTGGTGAAATGTCGGTTTAACCTTTCACAGTGATGAATTAACGGCCGGGGGCTGGGTGTTGTGTTTGTTTTAGGTTTAAGTTAATCTATAAGTGATGTGCTTATATAATAAGTCAATTCAGAGTGTGCATGTAAAAAACCTCAAATACATAAAATAATAGAAAAAAATCACTTAAGACTAAATTTTAAAATTATACCTTAAAAACCGTCTAACCAACTGTCAAGGCACCATTTTTCAATTTGTGAACATGATACTTAGTGTAGTTAAATTCTTAGCCTAAAATCCATTTCCATCCTCTAAATTTTGATATTCATCTATAATTAATTGTACAAGCCTTAACGTTCTTCTAAACAAATGTATGCATTTTCTCCGGTCGTAAGTTAGGATGGGATGGAAGGCGATGTGGGGGGAAAACAGAGCTTTTGCAGTTTTTATGGCAAGAATTTTTTGGCCAAAATAAATCAAATATTGCTCCAGTACAAACTTAGAATTTAATTTTATTCACATGGTGACCTCGAAATTTCTTGAATATCTGTCAAGGGTGTTCTGGGAGTTAATTACAACGTTTCTTTTAATTTAAAAAGTTTCTCCTCTAATGCCGCTACGCTCATGATGGCTACTCAACAACTGTTGATATAACCATGTGAAGAAAGTTAAACTCTATATAAGCCTCGTACACACCAGCGCGCGGAATGGCGAACCGAACGCAGAACCGTGCAAAGTGCTGCGAACCTGCAACAAAACCGCGCGCATTTCCCCGATCCACCCAATGTCTGTATTTAGACGAACCATCGAAGTGAGGTGCGCGAACGTGTCGTGTTTAGACAGTGTGGACGGGTAGGCGAACATTTCGACGAACATAGATTTTACTTCAGCCTAGAGATGAGAAAAAAACGTTCTTTTTTATGTACGGTTGAATATTATTTCTAGAATTTAAAAAGGTAAATTTGAAACATAAATATCTTCAGGCAAGGGTGGCTGGACCATAGGTTGGGTGGGGGGGAAGGTCCATTATTCTATAAATAAGTGATTACTTATTTGATAAAAATCTAATAAAAAATTAAAAAGTAATTACTATTTAAAAATATTTATTAAACCAGAGTAGTTGATAGACCATAATATTAATAAAAGAATAAATCTCTGCACAGATGTTTATTTTACTTTGCTTCTTCAAGGCGAGATGGATGCAAATATATGCAGCGGCCGATTCTTGTTGATACGTATTATTCTCCTTGACTTGGGACGATACTAACGGAAAAACAGTGAACCGAACACCCCCACCACCTGTCAGTGTTCGCCGCGTAGTTCGGTGTACGGTTCGTTGTTCGGTTCGCCATTTTGCTTGCTGGTGTGTACGTGGCTTATGTTTGTACTGGAACAATATTTATTTATTTTTTGCCAAAAATAAGTTTGACGTAAAAACTGCAAAAACATTGGCCTTTTCTCGAGTCCCCTTCCATCCCACCTTATTATACAAATTTTAAATGTTTACGCTTTCTATTTATTTTGAGCCAAAGGGAACGCGCGGTATGTAGGCCTATGTTGCGTCCACATCTGACAGTGCATCGCCTCCAAGTATTTATTGCCAGAGAGACTAGCGCACCGCAATTATCCGACGGAGGTCGTCGTCCACCAGCGCTCAAAAGATGAACGACGCTTTCGCCACAAGCCATTTACTTCCCCGAGTACACAGGCATGCCGGGCATATTATCTATCTCCTGTGGCTTACCTAGGACATATAGATCCTGCCAGTGGCGTGGGAAGGGCTGTTGACAGGGAGGACGAAACTGCGCTCGCTGCGATCCCATTACAATGGAGGCTGTACCTTTTTTTTTGTTCTCGAATCATTAAAATCTGTATTACAAAATGTAAACAATTTTTCTGTTTTATTTTTAATTAAAAACGTTTGAGTGTGGAATTCCATGTGTGGGATTTAAGAATTGAATACAAATAAACAATTTAGAAGTTCTACATATCTTACCGACATATGCGTAGTAGCTAAAAGTTTATCTCAAGTAAATAATCGTAAACAAAATATTTTAACGTGCACTGCGTCGTCGTATTTACACTAATCGAATAAGGACGAAGTAAAAGATATAATTTAAAGAAGATGTATCATTATTTTCTTGGAGAGAGCGTGAGAGACTATTTAGGAAGAAAATATCTCGGGAAACTCGGCCGGGATTCGCACCCCGACCTCTCCGTCATCGTTTAACCAAACTAAACGAGACTGACGCATTTGTCCATACCCACATGTGTAACTAGTAAAATAGCTTTACTTCAGAAAAAATCACAACTCGAAATATTTTCGCAGAATAACCTTTTAACAATAATGTATCTATTCAAAAGTCGCTTTTCCCCCAACTTTGGAAACATGTAGTAAATTGAATTTTTTTAGATGAATTAATATTTATTTATAACAAGACAATAACTCCGCTCCTTATACTAAGATGGTTATTGTTACTAGTAAATATCGTAAGTCTGAGACATACTAGTATAAATTAATAACGCTAATTTGCTAGAGGTCCACAAAGTAGAACTTAGAGGAAATGTATCCGTATTTGCACGGTGGGAGGGTGGGTAAACATTTAGGGGAAAATCACCTTCAGTATGCCCGGCTGTTATTCAAACACCAAATTCCCCTCCCCCGTCCCCAATAAGCTAAGAATAAAATAATGAGCTTGACATTTAGATTTTAGACAACGCGTTTACCAGCGCACGTATCTGAAATATAACTAACTTACTAAACATAACTACCATAGCAGAGACAGTTTTGTGGTAGATTAATATGAATTTATATACAAAATTCCATTTACCACATCTATCCATAGATGGGGGAATAATTACTGTTTTGGAGAGTAGATAGATTATTGGTAAAAGATTCATCAATAGAAATGTTGGAAGCTGTGAATTTTTTTTCAAAAGGTTTAATAGCTTTCTTAACCACACCGGTAGACACGAACAAATGCGGCAGTCTTGTATGGTTCACCGATGCCTGGAAGGATGGGTTTGAATTCCAGCCGGGTGTTTTGAGTTGTTGTATCCTAATATATACGTATATTGTACATAAAATGCGGAGCATCTGGAAGCAAATGTTCACCCCTAAGAGTCTACCTCACGACCAACCAACCGGGAAATTAGATTTTAAAAAATTACGCTCTAACCAAAAATCTCTTACAAGTGTGGTTTTCTGCATTCTTCATTCGACAACGGTGAAATCGAGATAAGTTTAATAGGTTAACTCATTTGAGGATAGTAATTTTTAGTATTTTATATTTTTTAAATACTGTTTTCAAAACGCTTTCACTGGTTTCAATTCTACTGTTTTCTAATGTAGAATAGATAATATATCCCTGCCTAAGCTAGATGTTATCCAGGATGGTAAGACGGGCTCTTAAGATCCACCCCTTTAAACGAGACTATGCATTACATACGTTTCAATAAAATAAATATACCAATAATATTTCAAGAGCTTACCTTTCATTGTATTGTTTACAAAGCTATGTTACTTACCCATAACCTATTTGTTAACTCGGCTGGTAGTAATTGTTTCAAAAATAAAAGTTGTCACTTACGAAATAACAATATATTATCAGCGTATATACCAAACGGGTAGTAAGATGCAATGCTAAAAAAAATATAAATATACTAGTTAGTTATTCTGCACTTAATGCTGGGGTAAAAATGTTGGGAGTTTAAAGAGAAAATAAAATGGAATCAAGTTATGCGTATTTTCTTTTGTTTTCTTAGTTTTAAATTAGTGTTTATAACGTTAAGAGTAACTTTTGTGTCAACGAATTTATAGATTGAAATAATAGTACTAATAATAAGTACCTTGAGTTGAACGAACGTAGGCTCAGATTTAAAATTGTGTTTGGTAAAAAAGTTCAGTGTGAGAGCTTTGAAAGTGTGAAATGTGTGGTTTTGATTTATTTACTTTTAACATATTCCACGTATTAGTACCAGCCCTGTCTACCAGCCTATTTATATTAATAGGGTAGGGATGAGAAAGGTAGGATTGAAATAAGACTTACCCACATTTGCTTTTAAGGATAGTGAAACCATTTAAGAACCGCACTTCCTACTGAGATTAGAGCCCCAACTTTCCCGACACTGGATAACCAGACAAAACAAGATTGACGTCAATCCGCGTGACCACCGGTGTGGGTTTGAAATTCTACTTTACAGTTCTGGACTTGGCATGTCCACGAAAAGTTCAAAAGGTTTCTGCATTCAACTTTTAAAGTACAAGGGAGCTCATGACCCCGTGGACAAAGGTATTTTATAATGAACCGCCACAAGTCTGGGGGACATTCATTCGACTTCAAAGAGTACTTTTCTACTCCAATTGTTTGAGCAGCGTCTACTTGATGTATCCAAGTCCGGTGTGCGACCCAACCACAAAGGTTGTCAGAGGGTGTAGCCGTGTGTTAACATACCTAGCATACTGTCACACACTCGTGACTCTTAGGGAATGTAAATTGGCGAGGGCTGTAGGGGGTTAGAGATTGAAATTGACTCGCAGGCTAGATTGGTCCTATCGTTTTGCCCTAATGTTTCAGAATATAGACCGCGGTCAGGTCCTCAACGGTAAGCTAGACTAAGTGGGATTCCAATTTACATTCTTTTCACAGGATTCCTTTGATTGACCTCTTTTCTCTCTTTCCCGTTAGATCAGATAGTGTAGGCCGCATAGATATTGTAGTGGATTCTGACCTGAATGGCAGTGTTTGATCTCGACTGGATGTACTGAGGTTGATTTATAAAAACTCATCTTCAGGAGGGTGCTTGTCTAGGAGGGTGCTTGTCTAGGAGGGTGCTTGTCTAGGAGGGTGCTTGTCTAGGAGGGTGCTTGTCTAAGGAGGGAACTTTATCCAACTTATTTAATTAAAATTCAGTCATAGTTAAATTGCAAAATGATTGTTTCAGTTTAAACGTAGCTGTAAGTTTAGCTGTCACGTTTGACAGATGGTGTCAATTTTGACAATTATAAGTAAAATATAATAACCTTTTTAAAAAATTTGTTTACTTCCCCGATTTTGTATAGCCTCTAAAATATACTCCCCATGACAATCCGCTTCATTTAGAAACTAAGTTTCGACCTTACCATAATTCAAACCAGGGTCCGACAAAGTCACACCAGATCGTAATCTGGATGGCCTGTCTTTGTAAAACAAACAAAGATGGCTGCTATTTTACCGGTTCACGCGTCCTACATCGTAGCGACTGAAGGATCTCTCTTCAGTTTGTCATCACACTCTATTTTTTTTAAGAACTCAACTTGATCGAGAAGTTTGAAATTGACGGCGGTTTGTCAACAAGTTCGCGCGGTCTGTAGTTCAAGAGTAACTTCCTGTTGGGTCCACCGCTGCCTCTATATACCACCATCGACAGATGTGCAGCAGAACACAAAACTGTTTTCATGACTTTTTTCCTTTGTTTTTTGTTTTTAAGCTCGGCGAGTTTATACAAGTCTAGTTCCCAACATGATTAGCACGCAGCAGTGCATTAACGAGATTTATCGGCTACTCGAATAACCACTCTTGAAGAGGATGGACTCGAACGACTGGCCAGCAAGCTTGTCTTATCTTGTAAGCAAGCCACTAAACCAACATTGAGTTATTTGTATTAGGTTCTCACTAATTGAAAGGAATATTTATTTTCTAGGATTGTTGTCTAAAAGAGCATTGATTAAGTAGGTAGAAAAGTAGAATATATGCGTTGGTTGTTTTAAATATATATATTCAGCCATATATTTTGATGTTCATTTACAAACAAATGATTATGATCAAATATTGACCTAATCATCATTAATTTTATTTGTTTTTATGAAATTATATGCTGATTAGCTCAAGCTATTTTTAAAAGGTCAGACAAGCGTTGGATGGCAAATTAAGATTTTTTTTTCCTTACTATCTATTCGAGCTACTCACATTTAATGTTTACCTATGTGGTAAAGATAAGGAAGGTATAATTGAAAGAAAATGTGCTCACTTTTGCAGGAAGGGAAATTGGTAAAAGATTTAATGAAAACCACTTGACTGGGATTCTAACCCCTACATCACCAATACCAGCAATTGAGTTCTGCGCAAATTAACGTCTTGGTCCACGTGACCACTAATTCAGTTTCCATCACTATCAACGATGTAATTAAAGAAGGAAGGAATGAGGTACTGTAATCGTTTACACCCGGATGGCCATATCAAATTATTGAGTAAAAAAACCAGTCTGGTTAGCGTTTGGGTTTGAAATATGGTCTATTAAGAATAGTTTATTACTTCACATCACTAGTCACGTGGTTTAAGTAGTTAGACTTGTATTAAACTTTGTCAGCGTAAACGGGTAGGTCAGGGCTCGGATCCCCTGCTGGATGAATTGAGATTGATTTTGGCTGTTACGCCAGATCCACGCTAATTCAAATACATCTTTTCTAAGTTACCCTTCTCAAGTAGTTAATAATAGCCCTTGTGATGGCTGTACGAATTAAAAAAATAAATTATAATGGGTTTGTTTTATTCACTTTCGGTAAAGAACTATCCTCAAGTTTAGTGTTGAGTTATTTTGCAGGACATGTGCTGATATCTAGAAAGTACACGTTATCTACCTTAAATAATTCAATGTAAATTTGCAAAGCATAATTGTGCATAGATAGAGACGTCGATAAGGCAAAAGCCACGCTAAAAATGTGTTGTTGTTTTTACTCTGGATGTTTAAACATGTATTATATGAACCAATTTATTGTATCAACTACGACTTACAAACAAACATATCTAGAAAATAGCTTACACTTGGCCCAAACTTCCCAGACATCAACCCATCACTGTGAAAGGTTATTTACAATATAGCTAAGGAGTCATTCATCCGACATAGTCATAGTGAAGATTCTGGGAAAGAGCAAATTGAGTCTAGTGTGATTGCAGAGTGTCTTGCCTCGGACTGGGGGGAACTAACCACCCTGACAACCACCAATTAGAGGGGAGGGAAGATGAAACATCCCCTGGTGTGACACCCACTCATCTACACTATAGGGTGCTCACAAAGCCCTGCACAAGCGTACATTTAATTCCAAATTGATGTCGTTCTGTTTTTTATTATTAAAGCTTGAACATTTATATTTGTGACTAATTTCAAATTTATGGGTTTATTGCTAGATTTTTTCAACTTTTAAAATTAATTTATTTTTGTAAATATCTTAGTTACATTCTACTTCCTTGTAATGTTTTTAACCTGATTCCTTCATTTCTGTGTGGATCTTCTTTGAAAGTACGAGCTCAAAGTATTCGTGTCATAATCATTATGATACTTCTATTATATGCATGAGTTTTGAAAATAAAAAATTTTGATTCAAAACCTATTTTTTTCTGTTTTGCTGGTCACACAGATCTACTAAGTATCCCTTTTACCCTCACCCCTCTTTTCAACTATTTACTTATCACGTCTGTAAGAGGGTGCAGGAAATCTCGAGTACATGAGGGTTAACATTCTTCTCCCCATTTTTTCGTCTACCCCTGCCCCTACTCAGAACGCTACATATTGTATCAAGTAAACAACTACTTAAGTCACCCGCTTTGGTGGCCGAATGATATAAGGCAGTGGTTTTCAAACTTTTCAATATTGTGGACCCCCTGATCTACACCGCCATTACTGGTGAAAGAAAAACCTAGTATTCTACGTAACCCGTTTCATATTAATAAAATGAAAAAGAAGTAATGGAGAAAAAAAAAAGATGTTCAAGCTAATTGTGGATGGCAAATATATGATGTGAAAATAAAAAATAATTTGAAAATCTAGATTTGTTTCGTGGGCCTCCACAGGACTCTTCGCGAGCCCCATGTCGAGAACCTTTGATCCAAGGCATCACTCTTGTAATAGACTAGACTTTATATGGTGAGGATATCGGGCTGCGAAACCAGGTTGAGTCCACAGAATGTTTTTTCTTAGTGATTTTTCCACGCTCCCTCCAAGAAAATGCGGGTAAACATCTTCTAAATTCAACCTTCCTCATTTCAAACACATTAGCGTAATTAGTACATATCTAGTCAACCCGTACGGGTAGTAAGGTGCGATGTTGAGAAAAAACCTAGGCTACTCAAGTCACATTTTGAGACAAATACGATTAATGTAGCGTCTCCCCCCCCTTCCTATTTGTAAGTGCTTTACTGGGGTTGTTTCTTTATCATTGACTTACATTTCACTTATGGGGACAGGGTGAGACAAATTAATTTGCGAAACAACAAAAACATTAGTTTGAACAGGATATAAAGCTTATTGTTTTCATAAAATACACTCTCGTGCATTCAGATAAACCAATGCTACCAAAACATATGTTAGGTGAACGGAGAGGATTTTAGGGATTACGCGAAATACCACTGAGTTTTAATAATTATTAAATATATTCTCATTTTAGTAAGTCTAATAAACAATTTAAAGCAAATTTTGTCGTGATTAGCTTACTACTAGAGATTTTTTTAAATCACCACGTCTTACCGCCTGTTCAGGTTATAGGACCTACGCACATAATATGATAATTAATCTAATGGGGTAGGTATGAGGAAGGAAGCATTTTAGAGGTAGTCTACCTGCATTAGCGTGGAAAGAGTGACAAACCATTTAGGAAAAAATACTCTCAGTACACCTGACCGAGATTAGATCCTCGATCTCCCAGTCATCGTTGATCTAGTTTACTATGATAGTAGCGCGTTAGACCATGCAGCCACCGAAGTGGGTCCCGACTTAATCAATTTAAACTCTTTGCATTTCTACATAATTTCATATATAATTATTATTACTGAACTCCATCCCAAAATTAATTGTAAAGCATCATCCACATTTATCTTAAAATATAAATTTAATAATTCTGTTTTACGAAACCTAAGACCACTTGTTAAACATTATATAATTTATCAACTTAACGAGCTTCATTCTAATTAATGTATTTGGTTAATTTGACTCGATTGATTTCTCTTAACAGCTAAATAATCTCTCCTTGATAAACTTTTTGTTTAAGATGATAATATGGCAAGTGTGTTTTTCTTTGCTTTCGAATATTCAAAATACATTTAATAAAACGGCTCTTGCCTAATTGAATTGCCCCTTTCCTCAGTGTTATACCCCACAATGGTACCTATCATGTTAATCCTAAAAAAAAAAAAGTACCCATATCAAATGTTTTAGATTTTAAAAGACTCATCTGTAATACATTCAACTTTAGTCTATTTAATTCCAATGTTTCTACCGAGATCATATTATCACATCTAAAGTAACTAATAAGGGTTACGAAACATCGCTAGGACCACATCGGTGGAGACACCAACAAGGCGTCAATCTCGTCTCGTCTGGTTTGTCATTGATATGAAGGTCTGGGTTCGAATACCATCTGGATGAACCGATATTTTTTCCCACCTAAATAGTTTCTCACTTTCACTCCATGCAAATGAGGGAGATATTTACTCTCAATTCTACCTTAACTCATCTCGATTACATTATGCTGGTAGGCCTAGATGAGATGCATATAAAAAAATGCAAACACGCCTAATCATAAACATAGGTCCATGACTCTTTGACACTTTGTACTGGATAGTTAAAACACTATAAATTAGGTGATTTATCAGACCAGGATTAGTTATATAGCTCCGTGCTTCCCAAACTTTAGGTAGTCGCTTACCCTTTTTTAGATCAGATCCTAATCAACATATCCCTTCTAGCACTTAAAAAAAGTAAATAACTACCTGCTGTCTTATAAAGTGTAGACAGTCGTTCCAAGTTTTAATACATCTCTAATCCACTTCAGTGGCTGAGTGGTCTAAAGTGTCATTCTCATGTTAAACTGTCCTGTTGATGACGGGGATATCGAGGTTTGAATCTCTATCGGGTCTAATGAAGGTGGTTTTCCCAAAATGGGTTTCCACTTTACCTCCGCGAAAATGCAGGTACACTTCAAAATATAACATTTCTAATCCCTAAAACCATTAGCGTAATTAGTACATAAGCATATAACCCGAACGGTTAATAAGACGCAGTGCCAAAAAAATTAAGCTGGAAATTTGTTTTAATATCACTAAAGTTAGATAATCTAAGTAAAGGATTATTAATGTTATCTGTTATCCCTTATTCTTTGGGGTCGGTTGGCAGAGTAAGACAAGTTTCAATCCATTCTTAGCATCATCTTCAGGTATTAATATAACGAGGTGCATGTTGGTTCTTCACTGATTGTGATGAAAGTTATTTTTACTTAAGTTACTTTGACTCGAATGATTTTTCCTAACAGATGTATAGTATCACTTCATATTTTTTCTCCCACTCCCGAAAATCTATTACTTAAGGGTGATACATGGGAGAGCTCTTAAGACGCGTTGCGGAGTTTTAGAAATCCCAGATTATCTAGGAAGTGGTTTGATATTTTTTAAATATTATTTTCATCAAAATATAGGCGAATTTCTGTCCAGTTAAAAAGTTTAGATTTAAATTTTAAAGGGTTTTTAACTTAGTTCTCTACCATGTAGCAACCTTAAGAAACCATTGTATGCGGAGAAAGAATCGCGCATAGCTTGCCGCGGTGGCTGAGGATCAGTTATTAGTTTAAGTATCCTAGCCTTTATCTCACGCCACATTTTATCTCCCTCTTTGTGAAAAAAAGAGACATCAAGAGTTTTAAGTTTTAATAATAAAAGAGCATCTATGACACTGTGCATGGATGTTGTTGAAGCGAAGAGAGTATGCAGGGATAGGGAAGTGTTGATAAAGTTGGTATGGATTAAGTACGCAGTTTTTGTTGTTTGAGCTATATGCACAGTTTCTTGCCTACCCCGTAGGGGAACGGCGTGATTAGGTATATGTATTTGTAAGCTTTGTAAGAAAGATTTAAGAAATAAACCTTATGTAGCCTAAAACAATCTGACAAAAGATTTAAGTTGTAAAAGGAGCTAATACTTGACTTGATATGCTTTTCTTTTAAGCCTTACCCTCCCCAAACCTTTCTACCCTAACTCATTCCTTAGCTTTTTATTGCTTTAAATCTGCTTCCTGCTTTCTTTCTATCAAGCAAAGCTTCCCTAACTTCATCAGTGGGTGAGATTACGGGGATGATTCATGTTTGTGACGCCTCTAAGTAGCTACAAGTTGGGTTTCTAATGTAGGGGCACCCCGCACGTGGTGGGCAAGGGGGTATAAATTTCAATCTAATTTAGTCTGGGTTATCGGTGATGGGGAGGTCGGGTTTCAAATCCCGGCTATATATACTGAGGTTGTCCTTCCTAATAGGTTTCCCAGTCTCCCTCAACGCAAATGTGGTTACATTTACATGGGCAGTGAGACGCGATGAATAAAAGGACTGTAGGGATACCATCAAACACTTTAATTGTGGATTTTTTTTTTCAAAGATTAAGGTGTTTTGAATGAGAAATTTAACAAATCTCGTTAATTTTGAAAGAGCACAATCTCAATGGATATTCTATAAATATGAATATAATGTACCGTTAAATATAGTACTCATATGTTTGTTTATAACTTGATCACCAAGGAAAAATATCAACTCGACTTCAAATCCAAGGAGAAATTATTAGAGATATTTCAACTTGAAATCCAAAGATAAATGATAAAACTGCAATAACGATATTAACTTGACATGATTCTCAACATGATGTACTTAATCATATTTACAAACACATCTAACTTTCTCCATTCAAAAAATTAAGAAAGAAATATCCATTTAAAATTAAAACCTTTTGGCTAAGCGAGCTGATAGGCTACTCTATCCAGGTTCATCCAGTCGACACATGGCTCATCTGTTATGGTAGTTTCCCCTTTAGGCATCACAAAAAGCCGTTAAGTCCTAATCTCTGTATTTAAGATAATTACAAGAACATTAGGACTCATGTATCTGGCAGTTTCTAAAACCTCTTCTTCTTTTCCTACATCTTATCCCATTCTATCGTAACAGATTAGACTTCCGATGACAGGGAGATCGGGATTCAAATCTCGGTTGGATGTACTCAGGGTGTTTTATCCTAAATTATTCTTCACCCACCATCGATGCAAATGCTGGTACACTTCCTTTAAATTTAACCTTTCTCATCCCTAATTAAGTAGCGCAATTAGTATATCTGCGTATAGCCTGAACAGGTAGTAAGACGTGGTGCTAATAATATCCCACTTATGCGGGGTTGATTTTTATATGTAAAATCACAAGAACTTGTCATATGTGTTTTGGAGGACCAGATGCCCTTCTTGACGCTAGCTTCAGACACATTTCCGATGGAAAAAGCCAATTATACAAGCGAGCGTGAAAGAGCCCACCCATTTTGCCGGGAATGGTATTTTCACATACCTTCCAGAGTTATTTTACATTCCACAATAAATATGGGACTGACGGCTTTACTTTTTTCCGCTCAAGAAAAATCTGTTTACCTCAGCTGGGTTTGAACCAACGATCATCGGATCTTGAGGCGAGCACTTAACCCCGAGACTACTGAGGTCAATCACTGGTTTTAATTAAAATCTTTCTTAATATTTAGTAATATTTATGTATTATAATGAACCGGCCTATTAGGTAGCTAGTATGACAAATGTCTTAAGAGAACATCTCACCGCTAATTAACCGTGACATCAGAAACATGCCAACGCTTCAACCAGAAAACATATATGTGTTTCTAAGTGTTTTTTCTGCGTGACTGCATCAAAACTTTCATTTTTTATTATGTTTTATGAAATAAATATTTTTCTTTAATTAAAGGAATATATATATTTAAAAAAAATAGCATCACGTCTTACTACCCATTCGGGTTGTACGCGTATGTACTAATTACACTAATGACTTTAGGGATTAGGAAGGTTATATTTATAGGAAGTGTATCCGCATTTGCATGGAGGTAGAGTGGAAAAACTACCCTCAGCACACCCGACCGAGACTCGTACCTCGATCTTCCCATGATTGGCAGCCCAGTCTACTGCGAGAGTAGTGCCGTAGGCCATGCGGCCACCAGTGGAAAAACTACCCTCAGCACACCCGACCGAGACTCGTACCTCGATCTTCCCATGATCGGCAGCCCAGTCTACTGCGAGAGTAGTGCCGTAGGCCATGCGGCCACCAAAGCCGGTTTATTTTAATATCAAAGTGTAACACCGCTTTAAGGAAATCCCGCGATAGTACTTTTTATGTGTTCTAGGTAGTTGTTTGTAACATTGGAATACGACGCTGGAAAATTGTCAATTGTCACCGAATACCCTAACTTGGCTTTTTGTATAACTAACATAATTTTCTTCACCCTCCTTTCTTTTTGAGCAGTCAAATGATATTCTGAAGGGAAAAGTTTCTTCCCTCTCTGTAGTTTAATTTAGTTTTTTTTTCCAACTCCCCTTCAGCTTCGCCGGCCCCCGCGCCCCCCCCCCCCTCCCACGCGTGAGTGACATAAGCTATCATTCTCTTTCCCTCCCTTTACTTAATTTGAAGAGAAGTATCTTAGTAAAGAGGCAACAGTGAGAGGAATGAGAACCAGCAACATAACAACTATGATACAACAACCCTACTGATGATGATGATGATGATGATGATGATACCCGTTCCTGTATCTATAGAGTTAATGACGAACTACAAACTTAGAAAACCCTGGCTCGATTCCAGGTGGTGCTGACGAAGATATATTTTACTATTTTATTTGCGGATTCATCATGAACCGGGTATCACACGGTCTAGTGCGTCACTCTCACACTAGACTGGATTGCCAATGACGAGGAGATCGGTGTTTGAATCCCGGTGGAGTGTACTGAGGATTAATAAATGGTTTCCCTCTCTCACTCCCCACAGTGACGGGTATATTTCCATTGAAGTCTACCTTGACCATCCCGATCTCATAAGTTTAAGTAGAATTGATAGTTTTATACGGGGTGCACAAATATTTGTTTAATGTCAACTATCTAAGTACTAGGTGTGGGTGTGTAGTATTAGGCGTAAAGGTACTTTGACAATCAAAATGTTAGTAAACAATTTTAACAAGTGTTTATTATTATAATCTATAAATAGTGATTCAATGAGTTCAAATCATTACAGTTCACAAGTTATAAGAGATCAAACTTTATATTTTATGTTTTTCCCGTACCAATGTTAAGGTAAAGTAATTTAATGTATGGGGCTGAAATTTAATGTAACTAAATATTCATGTGAGTTGTACAAAATGAAATATTTATAATATCAATAATAATTTTATAATTAGTATTATTGATAATAATATTAATATCGTAAATTATTATAAATACTTTATTAATTAATAATTATGTTACGTAATTACGTACACTTCACATGAATATCTAGTTATACTAAATTTCAACCTCATACATTAATTAGTAATTACTTTACCTTAACAATGGTAAGAGAAAAGCACAAAATAGCAAGTTTGATCCCTTATAACTCGTAAGCTGTAGTTAATCCCTTATGTTTATTGCTTATAATTATACATTTTTTAAATTTGTGCAGTATTTTTTTTTTCGAATTATATAGCTATAGTTATACTATTAGTGTTTGTAAAATGCATGTTATATAACTTAATATAAATATCTATAAAATAATTAGGTTAAGGGTAAACATAAAAAAAAGAACACGAATAAAATAGCCTTCAAAGAAAAGATAATAGATGAAGGAAGAAAAGCAAAGATGTGATCAGGTTTTCTAAAAATTTTAAAAAAAAATGTTTATTTTCTTTTTTTCAGACCTCCCCCACTCCTTTCCTACGAGACCCTTTCCAACCTCTCCTAACATGCCCATTCTCTTAAGAACTTGTTACACGTTCGTCGACTCCGGACATGACCGGAAGTTAGAAATAGCTCGTGAAGTGCTCGCGATGTTGAGGCCTAGGCACGCAAGTCTACTCCGGCACTATCTACTTCCACCCTCTACCCTCCACCGTCTCCCCCGACCCTTCAGATTTGGTAAAGCTCTATCGATGTTACAGTATCAATATAAAATGTGACCAGAATAATTTTGATACTCAATTTATGATCGATTAATATTACTTTTTTTTTTACACGTGGGGGTTTTTTGTTGTTAATAATTCATTGAATTGAAGTTTCTGCGCGATGGGGTGGGAGGAAGAAGACGTGATTCTCAAAATGGAAACAAATATTATTATTATTATTATTATTATTATTATTATTATTATTATTATTATTATTATTATTATTATTAGCTCCGCGTCTTACTACCCGTTCGGGCTGTACGCACGTACGCTAATGTGTGATTGTGAGATGAAATGGAGGACTTACAGTTTAACGTGGAATCCGAACCACGGTGGAGGCCTGGCATTCCTCACATTCACAAGTTGTGATTAATACACGTCTTGTCAGAGGTGAAGGAAGGGTTTGGCAATCAGACAAAGCTGTGCCGGGACCGAGGATTGAACCCCGGACCCTCAGCACAGAAGTCTGACACCTTACCCCTAAACCACCAGGTCACCCAGAAACAAATAAATTAGGGAAAAATCCCACTGTGGCCGAGATTACATAGGGATCAGTTTTGACACTTATTCGCAGGTCTACTATCTTCTGAAATTCTACAGGATAATTTTAGATACCAGATCTTGGATTTCAAGTAGAGCTTTATCAAGCACGATACAAGGGGTAGTTGTCTCATTTAAATCTAAATATATCTATGAATTTTTACTGTAGAAGGAATCATAAGCTTATTGGTATGTCACGAACCCCCCTAAATTATATGTGTACACCCGGGGGTACGCACACTACAATTTGGGAAACACTGCTTTACAGATAATGGAATAACTAGTAAACTACTTTGGTGACCGCATGGTCTAAGGCGCTACTCTCGCAGTAGAGTGCCGATGACGGGTAGATCAAGGTTCGAATCTCGGTCGGGTGTACTGAAGATGTTTTTTCCAAAATGGTTTTCAACTCTCATACACGCAAATTTGGGTACACTCCCTATAAATATAACCGTCCTCATCCCCAAAAACATTAGCGTAGTTAGTACATACGCGTATAGCCGGAACGGGTAGAAAGACGTGGTGCTAAAAAAATATTACATTTTTAAGTATTGATGTTGACTAATAAATCATCAAATAATTAAAAATACCGTAAAATAATAAAAGTATTATTTTCGTAAAGATTACGGAAGATCTGAAGAAGTTGGTAGTTACGGGTCAATCTTTTACAAGCGCTTGGAGTTTACATCAAGCACTCAGAGACAAACCAGCTGAAATACTGGTGACCACTTAAAATAGTTAACTTATTCGTCACGACAAAGCAGCAATCGGCAATAAAACCAAACTAAAGATAAAATTAGCCCTTTTCTTTAATCGTGCATTTGGTCAGGGACGTTCCGATGGGACTAAGAGGGGTTAGGGGGTGTTTGTAAGTCCTTCCTAAAATCATGTTAAATCGCCAAAATGAGGCTACCAATCAGTAGGCCTAAAGTGTAAGCCAAACGACTAGGATATTTTGACCAAATGACTTTCTGTGAAATTAATTTTCAAGTGAACAACTTCAGGTAAAATTATTTTAGGCCAATATTGACCTTTAGTGAAATTAATTAAGTTAATAATATACATTTGACATTCATTTTAGTTCAAGTGATATTTGATTAAATTAATTTTGAGCCAAATCACCTTCTGTGTTATTAATTTTAAGACAAATGATCATAGGCAACCTATTTTCAATAATGATCATATTGGGAAATATTTATGATTTGTTCTGTTGTTACCATAGTGGAAGAACCTTTAAAAAAAAGGCAAACACAATTTTTAGCGATCAGCATTAGAACATTTTATTTAACTACTGGTATTATTTCACAGGGATTGATATTATCTATAAAATATTACAGTTTCAGATTATATTATTCGTATGGATGTATTAAAATTGTTTTATAAACTTGTAACTACAAAAAAAAAGTATTCCTTCCTATCTAAATTGGGACTGTATATTGTATTATCTTTATTTATTTGAGTTATTAAACGGGCACTTTCTGAACCGAATTATTATATCAGCACACGACAATTTCTACTAGCGAGAGCGAAAGGGCCTACTAATTATACCGATAATGATATTTTCACATAACTTCCAGGGTTCGTTTACATTCCTCAATCGACATAGGACCAACGGCTTCACTTCCCCTCCGAAGGAAGTTGTGCTAAGGATTTTTATCGCTCAAGGAAAATCAATCAACCCTGGCTGGGCTCGAACCCACGAATATTGAGTCCTGAGGTGAGCACTTTACCCCAAGACTACCGAGGTCAACCTTTTCATCGCATATGGAATGGCGTGGTGGATTTATTAATTTAGTTTCTAATTTACTTATTTTTTCTAAATGCATGCACTCTTCTTTGAAGTTTCTGGTAATCAAGGTACAATAACAGTACAGATATTGGTGAACGGAATTTTAGAACTTATATCCTTACACCAATGCGTTTAATACCTGAGTCTAATATTAAAATAATCTTTAGTATTAAAGATCACTCCAAGCTCTCGCCCGATCCCGTAGAAAAAAAAAACCACGTTTAATTGTCGACATTTTGGTTGCGTGGGAAAACTGTTTGAATCTGTATGCCATTAATCTCTCCATTGTAGTAGATCGACCAAGCCGCTAGGAACACAGTTATATCGCAGCTGTAGTCCAAATGATGCCGGTACTTGCTCAGGGTGTCCTGGGATGATAGGGTGAGTTTGAATGGGGAAAGCCCTCTTCAAACATCGAGGGAGGACCAGACTATGGCAATATTTGTATCGTTAGGGACAGGCGGGGAGGAGGGGGAAGATGGAGAGGGGGACATCCATTACCAAGGTTCCGGACAGTTAAGCAACTAAGCCAATACTTGTTTTAGTTAATGTTTTGTTTTTTTGCTTCAATTTCTGGTTTATATGTGTGTAAAATATTTAATTCAAAAAAAAAAAATATATATATATATAGCACTTTGTGAATGGTATAGTTTGTAAGCTTTCACCTTACATTGGTTCCCACGAGACCACCAGTCTAACAAGGTCTCACAGGATTGTATCCTCCATAAAATACTACCCATCCCCCTATCCCCCCCACACATATCTACTCACTCCCTTCCTATCCCCCACTCCCCCCATTTAGTTAGATCACAGACTAGTGTTTGGATGTAGTATCATTATGTTGCACATATTGTATAATTCCTATAATATGTTTAGTGTGTTTTGTATAAGTTGTGCTATCCAATGTTAAGTTAGCTTGTAATTCGTAAGTTGAAATAGGGATGTGCTCAACTAGTGCACTTTAAATCCATTACTGCTATATATTTAAGATAAATTATTATTATTATTATTATTATTATTATTATTATTATCACCGCGTCTTACTACCCGTTCGTGTTATACGCACTTACGCTACCGTTCGGGTTATACGCACTTACGCTAATGTGTAATGGTAGGGTGATTGTGAGATGAAATGGAGGACCTACAGTTTAAGGCCTGGCATTCCACACATTCACAAGTTGTGAATAATACACGTCTTGTCAGAGGTGAAGGAGGGGTTTGGCAATCAGATAAATCTGTTTAAGATAAAGTTTTCTAACTGAAATTGCATTAAGATCCTTGATATGTAAACTTGCTAGGGTTCGGGCTGAATTTTAATCCAAAGGTTTTCCTTGAAGTTGACGTCTCTTTTGATGTTCTTGATAGTAATATGATTGAATTTACTCTTAAATAACCTTGACTCACCACCAATCATTTAGCTATATAATATACATGTATATTATATGATTATTTATTTGTACGTTTAACATAATGATGGTGCGTCTAACCCAAACAGGTAGTGAGTGACACGTGAGGGGGAAAACCCAACTACAACACATAAAGATGAATAATTATTTAATCTTATGTGTGCAGATAAAGGTAGTTTAAAGAAAGTGTGCAAGCGTTAGCGTTTAAGAGAGCATGAAAAAAATCACTTCTTAGTTCACCCGGCTAAAATTCAAAACACAAACTAAGCTGGGTAAGGGTTTTTTCATCCCCTCCTGAACGCTAATGGGGGGTGTACTTTCTTTAAACTACCTCTATTTATGTACAGTACATAAGAGTACATATTTATTGATCCTTATGTGTTGTGGGTTTTTTTAACACTAACTCGTTTGGGTTATACACATTGTACTTAAGTCAAGCGTACACACAAATAATAAAATACCGTGTAGCCCAGGTTCTGGTAAAATAACAGGAATAGTAATAATACAATAATTAAAAGCACTGTCTAGTGAAACAAATTTATCTAATATCAATTATAATTTAGGTGTATTTCTTGGAAATAAGCATTTACCACAGATTTTGAAAATTATATTTAATAATTAAAAAATGTATGTACCGTAGCTCGCAAATATGCATTTTATTAGTAAATAAAATGCAATTACCAAATCAAATCATCTTAGCTAAAATGTATAAGTAATTGAAAAATTATACCAAACATTAAAATATTATCTTTAATAATAAACATAATTTGCTTATGTATCTTCAATTACAGTGCACAATTGACTCGAAATATTTGACAAACGTGAATTAATTCAACCAATTAAAAACTACAAGCGTACTAATGGTGTAGGGGTGAGTAATGAGGAAGGTAAATTTTAAGTAAAAATACCTTCGGTACACTTGGCCGGAATTCACCATTCGTAAATCAGAAAATATATTACAAACATCCTTGTACCCCGTACAGCTCAATGATTTGGAAGGTTTCTGGAACAAACGAATCATGTCTAGAATTTTAGAAACCTTTGACATTAAAAAAAAAATGGAAGGTTATGTTCACAACCGTAGAAATATTTTGACTTTTCAAAGAATCCGTAATCTGATTAAATTGCTTGAATACACAACCCCTTTTAAGTATATGTAATCAAAAGGAAAGCCTAGAAACAACCACTGGGCCTTATGAGCCCTGACGACGAGGATGGAGGTCTTTTATAACCCCTTTCTCTTTCCCGCCCTCAGAAGAAATCTCCTTGATTTGCGTGTTTTTTTTATTTTAGCCTCGAATATTCAGGGCTGTGACTAGTCAGCCACAAGAGAAACAGAATGTCTATAGTCGGCTCACCATTTGTTGACAGTCATCCACAAAAGAAACAGGGTCGTTATAGTCAGCTTACCGTTTGTTGACAATCAGCCACAAGATAAATACAATTGCTAAATACGGCTCACAATTTGTTTATATTGTTAGCCACAAGATAAAATAAAAATAATTGCTATAGCCAGCCACCAGAAAAATAAAATTGCTTTAGTCCGCTCACAATCAATCTGTTTACAGTGTCAGCCACAAGAGAAACACAATTGCTAAAGACGGCTCACAATTTGTTGACACTGTCAGCCACAAGATAAAATAAAAATAATTAATTGCTATAGCCAGCCACAAAAAAAAAATTGATATAGTCCACTCACAATTTGTTGACAGTGTAAGCCAAAAGATAAACATAATCACCATAGTTGGTTCACCATTCAATAACACCACAAGAAAAACAGAATTGTACTAGTCAGCTCATCGTTTGTTGACGCCATTGACTAACTAACTGTCCTAATTAAATTTACGGTCACTTAAATAAGTTCCAACCCCTTAAACTTAGTCGGTCTTGGGTTGAATACCTGGCATGTCCAAAAATGTTATAAGGTGAATTTAGGGTTAACTTGTGGGTCACGTTTTGGGGACTGTTTGTGTTGATTTTAGAATTAAGTTAGTCTGTAGGCCTATGTCATATCATCATTCGGTTAAGAAAGTGTACGTTAATTAACTCAATAGGTAAACTATAGATAAACTTAATCTGGAAAGTTTTTTAACTAAACACAGTGAAAGAAAATTAAGGGGTTGTTATCCAGTAACACGGTTAACTGGGGGTTAATCATAATGAAAGTAGCGCGCTCCGTGCGGAGTATTATTGTAATTAAATGCGGATAGCCCGGGTGGGTAGTAAAACATAGAGCAAAAGTAAAATAAAGTAAAGGTTACTTAGTCGAAGAAACGCGAATAGCTTTTTACAATACATTTCAAAACTTCACATATCCACGCATGACGAAGGAACAAATTTATCTAAAGAATTACCGTAAGGCATCTCTAGTTGTACTGTACATTCCCACTGAAAGTTTCGAGACTGTTCACGCCTGGTACATAGGAAGAATATTCTTCCAGAAGTGTTTTTTTGTCCCCACCACGTCTTACAACCCATCCGGGCTGAATTCATTTTTTAAGCATTGCGTTTTACTATCTGTTCAGGCTATATGCACAGATGTATTAATTACTCTAGTGAGTTAAGGATGAGGAAGGTTGAATTTATAAGAAATGGACCCTCATTTGTGTGGTTGGGAGAGTGTAAAACCATGAAGGAAAAACTACCCGACCAGGATTCGAGCCCCGATCTCCCTGTCATCGGCAGTCTAGTCTATGGCGAAAGCGACTCCTTGGACAATGCAATCACCGAAGAAGATCATACTAATTTAATTACACCAATAGAATAGGGACGAATAAGGTATAATTTAAAGGAAACTTGCCCTAAATTTGCGTTGAGAGAGAGTGAGAAACAATTTAAAAAGAATACACCCGAACAAAATTCGAGACCGGACCTCCTCATCAATGGCAAACCATACCAGATGAACTTGTCATCCAGGCCACGTGCGATTCTGCTAGAAGCACAACGTAGATTCAAGATGACAAGGATGCAATCTCGTACGTGCTGATAAGAAAGTTCCCAATGTTTGACATACAACCAAACATCAGAACTGTTAATGTCTACATCAAGGGTGAAATGGAGATGTACCAGGTTTTAAAGTTTACACTTCAGTTTAATTCATCCTAAGGAGGTTAACTTCAGAAACATCAAATTATCGACAATGAAGCAATAACGAAGAATACATTTATCTTCTCACACTCACGTGCCGACTATAGAGCTTAGTGATTTAATGCTAAAGTGTATATATTATAACGTTAGGGCTCCCAGGTCCGTTCTAGATCAGATATGTTAATACTTCAATAGTATAATTAAATCCTTTACGAATGAATTCCATTCCTCTGTAATTTAATGATCGAAAATCACCATCAGAAAATTATCAGAGTAGAAATGTTCGTCTCTCTATACACTAACCCTCCTTCTTCGGGCCTTCCTCACCCTTCTGACACAGTCACCGAGATTAATAAAGTCATTTCCTACACTCGAGAGGGCTGCATCTTAAGACTGAGGGAGAGAGAGGGGGAAAAGCGTCTCCCTGGACAAAATTGTAACTAATATTTCCTAATTTACATTCTGAAAATTGAAAAATTACAATTGGACACGGGAATCGAACCCGGGACCTTTGGCCTGGGCCCGGGTTCGAGTCCCGTGTCCAGGTGTCAATTTTCAATTTTCAGAATATGATATCTAGACGGAGTAATTCTCACTGAAAACATAAATAATAGCTTTGGCTATTTGATTCCTAATTTACAGTTTAAACAATATCAAAATTAAGGTACAACAAAAGATCTATTTAAGCTTAGTCACCATTCTTATGTTCAAGTTCAATACATTATAAAAAAGATACGTTGCATTCTATTTCAATACAAAAGTAACGTGTAAAGTTAAACAAACATTTTATTTAAAAGTTTTTAAACACAAATTGCTTAACCTGAAATAAGTTTAGGGTAACAAATATAGAAGCGATGTTGCCTTCTATTTTTCTGGGAGTACGGGTTATATGTAAAGTCATACAGGCCTTAAGTTCCTCTTTCCAAAAAATATTGGTACCTGAGCAATACCTTTTCTCAATATTAAGCCTAGTTACATTATTAAATTGTAATTGAGACTTGCAAATTCACTCGATCATGGATTAACGAATTGTGAGTAATTCTGCTTTTCTATAGGGTACAAACATTAAGCAGTTTTACTCGCTTCTCGCTGGCGAGTTTACTCGCATCTAGTACATACTCTGAGTGTAATTACGGGGGACGCCTCATTAAGCGATAAATTGCTTAGCAGACATTCAGCTCTAACGCAATATTTATTTCTACGATGCTTTATTTAATAATATGGCTCACGCCAAAATAAAGTCAAAAGATTCCAACAGGGCGATTAACCTGTGTTTTTAGTTTTATTAATAGAAAAAATGTGTGAAAATGTTAGGTTAACACATTTTCAACGACTTTTAAACATATTTGTGAAGTTACAAGACTAGGCTTGATGAAAAAGTGCTCTAGAATTAACCACCCTCTATCAAATAAAATATTTTTTTTTTACAAGCTCGCAACAGAAAACTCTTAAGATATTTGTGAACTAGCAATGAGCTTTCGTCGTTAGGAATCAAATAGCTAAAGCTATTATTTATTCTTTTAGTGAGGATTACTCCATCTAGATATCATATTCTGAAAATTGAAAGATGACACCTTGACACGGGAATCTAACCCACCAAAGCCAAAGGTCCCGGGTTCGATTCCCGTGTCAAGGTGTCATTTTTCAATTTTCAGAATATTTCGTCTTTAGCTTGAGGAGTTTCTTAGTTTTCTTTCCCCTCTTTCTTAATGAAATGATAAAGGGGGATTGTAGGTGAAGGGTGAAATGAAGTATTAGCTTAGATCAAATAGAGAAGTATTCAGACTCAGACTATTGTATTTTAAGTCATGTGGCCCGACAGCGATTTATACGCTCTCGCTACGAGACGACCGCCTTAAGGTGGGGAAGTAGTGAACGAGGGAAAAAAAAGGGGATTTTTGCAGTTTTTATAGCAAAACATTTTGGTTTTGTTAAAATAAATCCGTACAAACATAGTTTAGTTTTCTTCGCATTATGATATCAACAGTTCTTGAATATCTGTCATGAGCATAGTGGGATTAGATGAGAAACTTTTTAAATGAAGAGAAAAAGTTGTCATTAAATTCTAGGACATCCTTGACAGATATTCAAGAACTGTTAAAATAACCATATAAATAAAATTAAACTTTATGTCTGTATAGAAGCAATATTTGATTTATCTTAACCAAAAAAAGTTTTGATATAAAAATTGCAAAGACACTGGTCTATTCTCGCGTCCCCTACAACCCCACCTTAAGCAAGCGAATAAAATAGTGTTCATCTTTCCAATCCGAGTTAGAGTGGATTTGAGAGTAGCGAGTAAAATTGCTTTTTGCAATTGAGGCTTTAAAAGCTAACCATACTAAACTACTTTTCTAACATTCCCCAATAATTTCCCTCTTTCGCTGACACAACACTTGTTCTTTCGTTCTTCTATGTGCACTTGTAGAACATTCATTCTTTTTATTTTTCAAAAAAACAATTTGTCTTTCCTATTTTCCTATTTTAAAATAGGAATTCTGTTCCACTGAGGATTTTTTTTGGTCTAGAGGCTTCCAGGAATATTTCAAAGAAACATTTAAATTAATAATATTCTCGGTCACTTGCCAAAGCTACACTATGTACATATTTGTGTCATGTATGAAATGGAACTGTTTATTAATAACTTTTTATCTACTAGATTTTTATTTATTTTTTATTCAGCACCGCTTCTTACTACCCGTTCGGGTTATAGGCTTAAGTACTATTTACGCTAGTGAATTAGGAATTGGGAAGGTTGAATTTAGAGAAAGTGAAACCACATTTGCGTGGCGGGAGAGTTGACATTAAAAAAAATTAATGTAGCTCTAGACTAGAATTTTTTTAGAACCACGTATTACAACCCGTTCGTGTAATACGCCTTTGTACTAATTACGCTAATGGGTTAAGGATGAGTAAGGACAAATTTGGAGGAAGCGTTACCACAATGGCGTGGAGGGAGAATGGAAAATAATTTTGGAAAACCACCCTAAGTACACCCAACCAAGATTAGAATTCCGATCTCTCCGTCATCGGTAATCTGGTCTATTGCGAGAGTGAGGCCTTAGACCACGTGGTCACCAAGGCGGCTGACTATTATTTAAAGGTGAATTTTTGTGCCAAAACGATAGGCTATTCCTGCCCTTATATATTTGTTAACTTCAATTATATAATTGACATGGTGTATAGAGGAGAGCCGTTCAGACTGGGGATTTATGAATATTATCCACGCGTATCTCAGTAAACGTTGCCCCCAAACATGGTCCTAACGTAAACATCAACAGAGATATCAGACGCCCGATAATATGAGTGGACTTGCAGACTCCGAACTTTGGAGCAGCCAAAGAATGTGGTTGGTTATGTTGGTAGAGTTTGACACGATTTAAATCATTCACGACGTTGCCTACTTGGAGATTTCGAAGCTATTTTGCGAAGCGGGTTGCATCTTAGCTTGACGCACCTAAGAAGTCTAAGCAACATCACACTTAAACGCTAATGTTCAGAATAGAAAGAGAGGGAAGAACGTGAGAATTTCATCCTGAGAGGGTTCTTGTTTATGTGTTGACAATCATTTCCCTCTTCCACTAACTAGTTTACACATTCACTGTACTATTTGTGCCTCGAAAACATTGACTTGCTGCTTTTTAATTTTACCTTTTTCCTGTTTCCTCGTCTAGATATACATACGCTGCCACGGCCTTTTTTAATCTACATCCTGGCAGGAAGATTCCTACAGGACATTTTCGTGACCAAGCCAAACAGCCTAAGTTGTAGAGAAAATACCTTTACAAAAAAACTACTTAACGATAAAAAAAATTGTGACAATGTAAGACTATTGTAAGACAATGTAAGCAAAGGTCCCGGTTTCGATTCCCGTGTCCAGGTGTCATTTTTCAATTTTCAGAATATGATTGTGTTAATAGTGATAAATGATTGATGTATTTTTTATATCTGAACAATACCTTTTTACCCACGTCGGTGGCATGTGGTCTAAATGTCAAGCTCATTTACTCGGGTTTATTGGCGATGGAGAGGTCAGGGTTCGAATCTTGGTTTGATGTGTTGGTCTTTTTCATTAAACTTTAGTCAAATTCTGGTACATTTTCTTAAACTATACCTTCTTTACCACTATCACATCAGCGTAATAATTAATAAAAATGGGTACAACCCGAACGGATATGGATTAAAAGGGAAAGCTTCCTTTTTTTTCAAATATTTCAAAGTACTCGTTCGTTATATATTTACTTCCTAGTTCAATATATTTCTCTAGTCTAGCTCTTCTGGTGAATGGTTTATTTGTGTTTTTTCACACAAAATCAGTTTTTACTAAAGTTAAACCCAAAATATCGGCTGTAAAATGTATTTAAATGGTTTGCTTGGATTTATCAAAAAATTAAGTGCGGTAAACCTACTATGTAACTTTATTTACTCTAACAACAAAATCTTACTAGATAGTTTATTGTTCCAATTGAAATTATACGTTGAAAATATATTTTGTCAAAATAAAATTGTAAATGGCCTTATAGAGCACTCGAATTAATAGAAAAGGCCTAGTCGTTTATGTAATAATGAAGAAGAGAGAAAAAAAAGAAGAGAAGTGAAGACAATGCATGCTGGGAAACGAAGTGAATCAGCCTGCACTCTACCGGCGAAGACGTGACACTCATTCGCAAAGAGTCGAGGAACTGTTCGTGCAAGAATTTCAACAAAGAGAGGAATCTCGCAGAAATGTGTATTCTTTGGTTCTAAACGTCTTGCTTGCCTTCCGGGTTTTCCACAGTCTACAATGATCTAAGAACACAGTATAAAAGGGATATATTAATAAAAATCGTAAAACCAACCCTGGTGCACCCACGCTGGAATTCAAGCCCTGACCTCCCGGATCAAAGACAATCACGCTAGTGTTGAGTATCAAAACATGTTTTTACCCTTTTTTGTACGCTTAATACAATAGTTAAGGCCTGTACATACAGAACGCTAAACTAAGCTAAGATTTGCTCTACTAACTGTTTAGAAAAATAGTGGACCATATATTTAAATGTGTTGGTTCACACAGAAAGCTAAGCTATGCCGCGCTATGCCACGCTAGTGTTTTTTCCGATTGCTGGCCGGGTAATTTTTCCATCTCCCATCTTGAGCCATCTTATGTTGCGCATGCGCACAACGCAGCTTGGGCTCCGTGTTGAACAGACGCAGTGCTGGTTTGGTGAAAATAACTAAATAAGTGTTGAAGTTTTGTGTTCAGTATGCTTCACGTATATTTAAGTAATATTCTATTTATGTTTTATATCTAATAGATGTTTTTATATTAAAATGGAAGCGTTAGTTGAACAAGTTAAACCTCCACCTCTGAAATTTTCTTCATTTTCCAAAGAAACTGCTAACAGCAGCATCTTTTATTCCTCAGTAGTATCATCTGAACTTAAACAAAACATTTTGGAGAACGCTATCATAACTAAAGTTCACTGGAGCAGTCCAGAAAGAAACCCTGAATTCTGGAGTGAAAAGAGGGACCATTGCTTAGCTTAGCAATGAGTGTGAAACCAAACTGACAAAGTCTTAGCACAGCACAGTACAGCATAGCTTAGCTTAGCAATGAGTGTGAAACCAAACTGACAAAGTCTTAGCACAGCACAGTACAGCATAGCTTAGCTTAGTAATGAGTGTGAAACCAAACTGACAAAGTCTTAGCACAGCACAGTACAGCATAGCTTAGCATTCTGTGTGTATCGGACTTTACTACCCTACCTTATCTTAGTGAATAGGAGATATAGAATACAGGGAGTCGAACCGGAACCAAAACCGATAACTGAAGCTTACTGTTATTTTTAAGAACCCAGAACCGGAACAGAAAAAACTAAAAATAAATGGTCTAAGAACCAGAACAGGAATTGTAATATATATTATATTGGTTCGTAAATAATTTTTTTAAATTTTATTTTATGCCCTTTTCTCTTTAACTTAAATCTTTCTTTGAAATAGTCTATTTTTTACTTTGTCCACGATTTTTTAAGTCAGGTGCATTCCTTTGTGTTTTTTTACATGGATATTTAATTTGTTGTGAATTATTTTTAATATAATTTTATATTTACGAATTTTATTTTGGTATTTAAAATAAAATAACTCGAAACTAATAAAAAACCAAAAATAGCCCTAACTTTAATTTTTATCTAACCAGAAACAGAATCGGAACCTTAAAATATTTACCGGAAGAACCAGAACAAGAACCAGAACTGATAAATATGTCGGTTCGACTCCCTAATAGAATATCTACTAGAAAATCCACTATCGACTGCCTTGGGAGATGTTGGTGGACATTAAAATGTAGAAAACCACCTCCGGTACACCCGGCCGTGTTTTGACCTATTTATCTGAATCCATTTTTATTTTTATATTTAACTTGTTGTTTCTAAAAACACATATCATCATACGAATTACCAAATAACAACTCAGGGCATTAAAAACTAACGTTACACACCTAGCCCTAGTACATAAACAATCAGATTCAGATGGGAAGGAACTTTTTGAAAAGTTACTAAAGTTATTAAAATAATGTTCATGTATTTGTACGTAAGGTCATGTTAACTATAACTGTCACTTTTCATAGATAATTATCAATACCTATTAAGTATTACTAATAATGCATTATCATGCTTCTGTGGTCAAATGGTTTAAAGCAGTGGTATTCAATTTTTTTTTGTTCACGTATAGCCCCAAACCCCCGATATAATTTATCTTCAACTTTATACCTTCAAAGTTGCTTATCAGTACTGCAAGGTATGCATATTCTATAATCGACATCTAAAATAAATCAAATAAATTACATCCAAAACTATTTATGAAATAATAAGTTTTAAATGAGACATATATGTACAATAAAATTTACAAACCCCTTAAGATGTCTTCGCGTACCTCAGGCTGCATACCACTGGTCAAAGTCGTCACACTCGCAAAAGACTGAACTGCATTTGATGGGGAAATCCGTGTTTGAATCCCCGTCGGATATACAGACGGCGGTTTTACTAAATGATTTTCTACCCTCCCTCCTTGAAAATGTGGGTAGACTTCCCTTAAATTCAACATTTTCCATCCCTAACACATAAGTGAAATTAATACATATGTGTATAATTCAAACTGATACTAAGAAGTGGCTTTAAAAATACAATTATATATTGACACCCATTTAATATATCCCCGGGGTAGACGTTGGTTCAGGCTGTTGCCTACCTGGAACGTCACGACAGGTCAAGATAGGATTTCCCATGTTAGTAAATTTACGTTTTAGTCAGTGAGTTTTAAAGATAGTGTGTTGAAACAAAAACAATAAATTCTTAAACAATTCTAAAAATAATCCTACAATGTCACAGAATTATTATTTTTATCTTTAAGTAGTTTTTTTGTAAACGCATTTTTTATCAATCTTCTACAACTTAGGTTATTTAGCTTGGCCTGTGGGAATCTTGATACTAGGATGTAGATTAAAAAAAGTTCGTGGTAGCATATATCTACTATCTAGCATAGGAAATAAGAAAAAAGTAAAACATAAAAAATATGTCAAAGTTTTCAAGGCGCAAATATTCAAGTGACTGTAAGCTCGTCAGAGGAAGAGGGAAAGGGTTTTCAACACAGACAAGAGCTCTCTAAGGGCAAACTTATCATTTTCTTTCCTCTCTTTTTATTTTATAAATTAACGTCTAAGTGTGATAGTGCTTAGACTGCTTAGGCGCGTCAATTAAAGATACAGCCCGCTTCACAAAATAGTTTCAAAATCTCCAAGTAGGCAACGTCGTTAAGAACCTGCAATGGTCATGACGTCAAAGAAATCCCAGAAGAACCACTCGACCTTACTTTGTCCGAAGTTTACCTCTCTCCGAATTCATAGCCACGGGGGTAATTGTTCTCCCTCGCATTTGCATTTCAATTGTCGGCGGCCCACACAGAAGTGAGCAAGTTCCGGCAGAGAAGTTCGTAAAGTTAGTCCACCCCCTATTGTTGTCAACCTAACGTCGCAACCAGTGCTGACACCCTTTGAAATTAGTGACCGGCTCCGGGATCTCCCTCAACCTTTGTAATGCAGATGAGGACCGGGCGGGGAAGTTGGCCGGCTCTTTCCGATGACAAAACTTGCTCGTTACTAGACATCAACCCTTTTCATCACAGCAGTAAACTTAAAGAAACAGGAACATTGGATATAGTTCAAGTACCTTAATTCTAAGTGAGCCTTGTTCCATTCTGGAGGATGTGGATGGTTCTGACAGAAGTATTTATTATTTGTATGAAAAGATAGTTCCCACCAGACAATTTAGTAAATATAGTAAAATTTTGGCAGGAAGAAACTTTAGGCAAACACAAACATTTATTTGCGATCAACATTGATATTATTTTACTTTTTTATTTTTTTATTTTTAGAACCACGTCTTACTACCTGTTCAGGTTAGACGGATGTGTACTAATTACTATAATGAGTTAGAGATGAGGAAGGTTGAATTTAGAGGAAGTATATATACGTTTGCGTGGAGGGGGAGTGGAAAACCATTTTGGATAAACCACCCTCAGTACACCCAACCGGGATTCGAACTTCGATCTCCCTGTCATCAACAATCTAGTCTAGACCGAGAGTGACGCCATAGACCACGCGGCCACCGAATCAGGATCATGTACTAATTACTAAAATAGGTTAAGGATAAGTAAGGTTGCATTTAGATGAGGTGTACCGACATTTGCGTGGAGGGTGAGGGAAAAACCATTTAGGAAAACCACCCTCAGTACACCCGACCAGTATTCAAACACCTATCTCCCCATCATCGGCAGTCCAGTCTATTGCGAGTGTGACGACTTTGACTATTCAACCACCGAAGTGGGTTACATATCTGTTGAGGTAGTGAAATAAATGGCTGTCAAGAGATGTCAGTTGAACTAGTCAAATTTATAGAAAATGAACTTGAATACAACAAAAGCATAACTATACGGACAGATTAGATTATGTTTTTATACAGTTATGTTTTCTAAACTATATATTATTCATATAATAATAATAACCATCATCATGATTGATTTGCTGCAGGTCTCCAATTTGCTTATCTTGGGACAAATATTTTACATCTTCTTTTGCCAACATCGTCCGCTATCTAATTCATAATATTTAATTCATTTGAGATATTTAACGTGAACTTGCTGAACCGACTGATTATATCAGTACACCATTTATTAAATAATCTATATATAGAACACAAACACAACACCCACCCCCAGGCCTTATTCACCGCTGTGAAAGGGTAAACCCACATTTCAGCCATGATAAATTTCTCGGCCAAGCCAGGAATCGAACCCGGGACTTTTAGCTCAATAGACAGACACGTTATCAACTGAGATAAGGTGTTGGATGATTTACGATAATAATAATTACGTGTATGGGCTACATCAATCTGTACCTCAGTGTGCTGGAAGATTAGCCGGTACTAATGTACCGTTAACCAGGGGACGCCCGAATGTACTAATCGTACATCCTTTCCGTGGAGGCTCTTTCCATGTCCCAATGAGATGATTGGATGATTATAGGGAACATGTCGGGGTGGAGCCAATCAAAATATTACCCTAACTTAAGCCTAATTAACCAAATTCTGGTGACCATGATAATTATTCCCCTTTATAGAAAAATCCCCCGGTAGTAGCTGGGAATAGAACCAGGAACCTCTAGGTCATCAACCATGAGTTCTGACCTCTATATCACGAGGCTGGTTATTTAATTCATGTACTCCAGTATTTGTTTCCCTATTGAATTTGTCTTTTCTACATCTACTTATATAATTAATTTCGTCAAACTATCATATTTCAATATATGACACCATGTTAACTCTTCTTTGCTGTATACCTGTTTACTTTCGGAAAATACACTTAATTTCTTATATTTTCAGAAATAGCATTTAAACTCGTAAAAAATTCTAGCAAAGCCATGTGCTTTTGGATATAAATATTTCTGGTTTTGTGTTGAATTATGAATCACTTTTAGCTAACCTGCAGTTTTGCACCATGCAAATACTATATTTCCACCTAACCAGGAATCGAATTGATTTCCCGGAAGTTGTTAGTCAGTGTCTGAAGCTACAAATCTTTCTACTTGTCGAATACGAGCCAGATATTTTTTTTTATGAGTTATTAATCTCCTAGAACGCCAATTAGGGTACATTTCCTCTAAATTCTACCTTTCTTACCCACATATATTTTTTCAGCATCGCGTCTTACTACCCGTTATGGCTATACGCATGTCTAATCATTTCTCTAAGGTTTTAGTGATGAGTAAGATTGAATTTAGATGAATTGTACCCGTATTTGCGCGGAGGGAGAATAATAGAAGAAGACAAGGTGGAAAGCTATAATATCTGAATGTTATTGAATAATTTCCTTTGTCAAACTTAAATAGAAATTGTATTTTTGTTTAGTACACTCCACTGTGAGTAACAGCTATTCAATTTAAGAGAATAAAAGCTAATTGTAAGAAAACGCTTCACTATTCACTTAAAGAGTTGATGGAAAACAACTTACTGTAAAAAAAGTTAGGCCTGTTAGAAATCGAACCCTTGACTCCAGAGTCAGCCGATCATCGCATCTCATATCTAATCCACTACACCTACACCATTGAGAACGTGGATAAAATAATCAGTCTCGTCTTGTTTGATTTGCCGGTTATTGGAATATCGGAGCTTGAATACCTATATTGAAGGAGTTTTATTCCTATAAATTATTTCCCACTCTCTCTATCTCTCAAAACAAATGCGGGCACATTGCCTCTAGTCCTTTAACTTCCTCATACCTACTCTATTTGTGTAAAAGTGGGGATACCTTGGATGGGTATAGTCCAATATTAATAGGCGATACCTTTTAAAAAATCACTAATTTGTTTCAGTTAATTTTAGAATGGTATTTATGCTATTTTATAGGTATTGATAATATCTATAAAAAGTGATAACTGCAGATTACATGACCTTAAGTATAAATACGTTAAAGTAGATCTAGTAAAGTTTCTATGGTTCTGAAAAGGCACTTCTTAAATTCTTATTAAAGTCATACTTTAGTAAGAAGTGGAAAGTGGAAAATGTACCTCTGTCAGTTTATTAAATATGTTAATAAACTACTTGTTTCTAAACACTACGTCTTACTACACGTTCGGGTTATTCGCCTATGTACTAATTTCTCTAATGTGTTAGGATTATGAAGGTTTAATTTATATGAAGTGCACCCACAATTTCAAGGTGGGAGGGTGGAAAGACCATCCTCAGTGCACCGGACTGGGATTGAGCCCCAATCTCCCCGTCTTCAGCAGTCTAGTTTAACATGAGAGTAGCGCGTTAGACCACGCGGCCACCGAAGCGGGTCACCTTTATAAATATATATATATATGAAAAATATTAATCGTAGTCGCTTAAGTGTTATATTTTCTATAGTAAATACATTTAAAAACTGAGATCAAATATGTTTAGAATAGATAATTTTTGTAAGCTATTTTTGGATTGATTTTAAAGTAGTACATTTTATTTCGGATATCTCACCACTCTAAATATTGGTTAAAAAGAGAGGAATAGTGAAGGATGAGTGAGAATAAATTAACCCCCCTACCCCCACACACATAAATACATTTTTATTATGATCTTAAAACCTACTAAAGCCCAAACAAAATTTTCCTCTCCGAAGATTTCCCAGTTAAATTTCCATTTTCCAAGCAAAAGTGTAAAAATAAAATGATTCATTGCACAGGGGATGTTTTTAATATCGCCAAGAAACTATTCCGTCTCAAGAAAACACAAGTTCCAAATTGTTGTAACTTGTGGGACAAGACGTGCGATAGCAGGATTAGGGGCATGGATTAATGAAACTAGGAATTACCACCGACCATCTTAAACCGCTCACTTTCTGGAATTTATTAGGATTTTGAAGTGTCTGCAATAGCCCAGAAACCCACTTTGGTGGCTGCATGGTCTAAGATGTCACTCTCTCAATAGGCTAGACTGCCGATGACGGGGATATCGGTGTTCAAATCGCGGTCGGGTGTACTGAGGGTTTATTTTTCCAAATTTGTTTTCCACTCTCCCTCCACACAAATACGGGTATACCTACTCTAAATTCAACCTTACCCATCCTTAACCCATTAGCGTATTTAGCGCATAGGCGTATGACCTGAATGTGTAGTAATACGTGGTGCTAAAATTTAAAAAAAAACACGCAAAATTGAAGCATTATTGTTTAGAGTTAGCTAATTTTATTCAAGTGTTTTCTTGTTCAAAGCATCTTTCTAGCCATTTATGCAATCCGTAACTACTAGCTTAAACAGAATGTGAAGAGTGGATTTTAAGCCAATTTATAATAAGCTACCTGAAAATCTGGAGGTAAGGCTCAAATGAAAAAGAAAATCTTTAGTCTACCTGGGCTAGAATTAAATCCAGACCGTCTAGCTCAGTCAAGCAAGCAAGAGTTGATGATAACTTTGATGCTAAATTGATATTTGGAAATAATTAATTTGTGGTACTTAATTTCATAAATTGTTGTTAATAAATAATTATTTTTAACTAAACAACCAGGGTGGCTACTGTATTAATCTATGGTTAAAGAATGAGCAGGTGCATTTGTGTAGAGAGAGGTTGTGAAAGCCACAGGGTGGAAAGTCTTGTGTAAAAACCCACCCCTAGGACACTCAGCTGATACTCGAACCTAAGTCTCTCATTCCCTAACAACATGCACATTCTGAGCGTGACGCTTAAGTCCACTTGATCACAGGCACGAGCAACTGTATAAACCAATATACAGTCCAATTTTCGTAGTAAGAACCTTACCTGAAAGCTAGAAAAGTTAATAGATCTATTTACACGTATTAATACGTCAATTAATGTGATCTTCGGCTGTCACTTTTAATAGATATTATCAATACTTATAAAATAAAACTAATAATATAGTGAAATGTCATTAATTTGAGCTGGACCAAAATATGTTGTTTTTTTTTAGTTTTGTCCGATATAAATCCTACTATAAATGTTTGTCCATGAGAGCTATCTGTATTTCCAGTGAAAAGTTCCTCTCCTGGTAGACTGGCCTCCTGAAGACGGGGAGATAGTGATTCGAATCTCGATGGGGTCTATTGAGGGTGGTTTTCCCCCTAAATGGTTTATCACTCTTCTTTCACGCAAATGCGGATGGATTATACTACCTCTAAAATGCTTGCTTCCTCATTCCTAGTTTATAAGAATAATTATCATTTATGCGTATAACCTGGATAAGTTGTAAGACGCGGTGATTAAAAAAAAAAGTTAAAAATTGAGGATATTTCCATTCCTTATTCTTTTAAGCGACTATTTTTTTTTATTCAGAATCACCTTTAGATCCGTACATAATCCGCCATACAACCAACTCAAACAGCGTTGCAGGATTAACCACCTACAAGTTTATCCTTGATAACGATGCTAAAGGCAGAATTTATAAAAACGGGGGAGGGAGCAAGGGTCATAATTTATATTTCGGCCATTTCTACGGCAACGCCATTCATCATACGCGGAGCTATCAGCAGTTTTGCCTCAGGGCGGTAAGAAAACGTTGCCAACTGAACCGACCCATATTTCCCTTGTCTTACCAACCTTCCGGCTGGAAATGTTTTATAGACAAGAAGTTTTTAAACTAAACTTTTCCCATGATGTAAAGGCAAATAAAACAAGTAATACTTTGGTGTAAAAGGATGAATATAATAATTCGTTGTGAACCTATACATTTAGAAGGAAATTAAAGAATAATCTGAACTTGATAAAGGCTACAAATTAGTATGGTCTCACAAATTTGATAAAAATTATTATCTTTTTAAGGAGGATATAGTCCACCAATTCTTTAGCTTATTTGGTGGTAAATCCTTTTGATGAGGATTTTGGTTTGATAGCCATAATGGCCGAAATGTTTATTATTGGTAAGATTGAAGTTTCATAATTTACGATCGTAAATCGACGACGACTAATTAGACGTTGTGTATGCTCTAAAATTAAAACAGTTTGTAAGTCATGTACTAGTATCATCGATTTGTTCAAAAAAGTGCAAGTTAAATAATCCCAATAACTATTTTAAAGTAAGGAAGATAGATATTACATAAGAAGAAAATTATCTCCCTTGAGAAATAAAACACAACACGACGATTTTTAAGTAGTGCCGTGTTATTTTAATAAATGTTAATTGAATCTTAAGTTTAAAAGCTAATTAAAAAATAACGCTATCATATAAACATAATATATTTCTTTATTTTTCTTTATGCAAAAGCCTATTTTTCATTGATCATTTATAGTCGTTTACACACAAAGGATAATAATGCTAGGGACATTCCTTATAGTGAACTCCAAATAATTTGCAGCTTTGTTATTTTCCCACAAACGGGAGTAGTACATTTTGACTCCATTGGGAGTTAGAGATAAATTAAATCAGTTGAGGCTATGCATGTTTTGAAGCGCAACTACTAAGGGTCTCTACCACGGACGGAACTTGTGGCTCGATAGCTACGTGTTTTTAATATTGATATTTGTACGCCATCGTGGATAATATATAAGAATTTATTTAGGCGTGTCTGGGCTACATCATAGCTACTCATAGCTCATTTGGTGGGAGGATTAGCAAGTATTTATGTACCATTGCCAAGGGAACTATCGAATGTACAAATCGTACATTCTTTCCGTGGAGGTTCTTTCCCTGCCCTGAAAAGATGATATGATGATATGATGCGATGATGAGGTGATGAGATGATGCAATTATGAGGTGATGGGGTGGTGAGATGATGCGATGATGAGGTGATGAGGTGGTGATGAGATGGTGGTGAGGAGGAGGATGGATGGTGGTGTGGAAATGGTAGAAACACTTGAGCTAACTTAAGATTAACAAACCATACCCTGATGACCGTTTGGATAATTCCCTTTTCGGTGGTAAAAAAACAAAACAAAAAAAAACATGGTACAAGCCGGAAGTCGAACCCGCGATCCCTAGGCTGGTTCTATGTGCGCTGATCATATATAAGTCGAACCCGGGATCCCTAGGCTGGTTCTATGTGCGCTGATCATATATATAAGAATGACTGGTGGTAAAAATCTCATCCAAAAATCCGTAAGAACATGTTTAGCTTGATTAGCTTAGCGCAAATGCGTTTGACTGGCACGCATGACTCTTTGATTCGGGACCGAGTCCCGGATGGATGTACTAAGAGTAGTTTTCACACTAAAGTGGTTGTTCATGCTTTATTCAAGAGACTGCCGCTTATTTTATATTATCACCCCAATCCCATTAAACTAGGTCGTTAATAGGCCTGGTGTACTACGTACCAATAAAACAATTAAAATCACACATTTAAATTTATATCTTCCTTCATATCCTTTCGCTAACCTACACCACAAAGAATATTCGTCAATTTCAACGTGCAATACCTGCGTCCTGGCAAGTTTAGAAGACTTACGACGACACATTAGTTAAAATATACTAAGATAGAATTTTTTAAACTTTTGTATATTCACCTACCTCTTTGGTTTACTCCTCTTTCAGACAGCGTTGCCAGATAGACACCATGGCTGGTGGCAGCATGGCAAATTCAGTAGATGAGAGAGCGAGTAGTACGGTGAACATGGCAACACCGCACACCTTTGACTTGGCAACGCCGTGGCTGGAAGGGCTGCACACGACAGAGGGAGGAATGGCCAACGCGTCCATGATACCTAATGGCGACGAGCTTTCCAGGTACGCATTTCTACTACTTACTTAATCAGTCTATGGCATTAGGAACTCAAAAGTGCATCACCACACTTACAAAAGTAAGCCACCTATTCCCTATCTTGAGTTAGTTCTATCCAGTCCACCTCATTACACCCTATCTCTTTCAGGTCCATTCTGATATTTACACTCCCATCTGCGTTTATGTCTTCCCAATGGTTTCTTCCCATTGGGTTTGCCAGCCAGTACCTTGAACACGGTTCTATATTCTCACATTCACGCTGCATGTCCTGATCACCGTAATCTACGAGACTTGATTATCCTAACAATTGGGGTGATTGCAGTTTATGTAACTCATCATTATGTAACCTCCTTCACTCCCCATTAGCCTCATCCTATTTTGGAGCAAATATCTTCCTAAGCACTTTGTTTTCGAACACTCTAAATTTGTTTTCGTCATGTAAGGTAGGGGACCTTGTTTCACAACCATAGAGAACGACTGGTAAAATTATTGTTTTATATATTCTGAGTTTTATATTCCTTGAAAGCAGGCGAGATAATAACTTAATAATAGTCATAGTAATAATAGTAATAGTAATAATAGTAATAGGATGAATTTGCCGACTATATTATTTTCCTAATTTCCATGCTAATATCGTTATTGCTAGTAAAAATAGTTCCTTGATATTAAACTCGTTAATCCTGCCAAATGATATACTACTACTACTACTACTACTAACGCGTAAGTGAGGGATTGGTTTATTTAGAATATCTTCATCCTATTCAGCCAGATTTTCCAGTGCATTTCCAAAATTGGCACTGTAAAGGGTATCGGTCGCACATAAAACATGGTTTTCAATTCAATACAGTGAAAACCAAACTTTTAAATTATCTTCTTGGCCCCTCAAGCAGGCGGCAACAAAATATGCATTCTAACTTTCTTTCTAGACAGCAATTCTTTCGATAAAATAAACATCATGGTGACCTCTTGATGTTTCTGTAAATGTATATCTTAAAAGAAACGGATTGTCACATTTACCCACTAAAAGCATTGCCACTCACAAAAAGACGACGCAGGCCATAGATATGTTTGTAACACCCCCCCAAACCCCCCTCCTCTCCATAGAAAGATGTTTCTTACGATGTCCTTTAATATTTTAAGAGAGGCTCGTTCTTTCCATACAACATAAATTTGTCTTCCTTCCCCTCCACAACCGCCCAAAAGAAACTTGGATACTCAAAATGTGTGACAACCACCATCAATTATGATACATTTGCAAAACGGATTCGCGCAAAACCCAAGTCGTTTCTATAAAAGGGCGTGACAAATCACCGCGCCTGGGGGAGTGATGTGTTTTCCACAAAAGGAAGCTTGGAAGCTTGGTCGGGAAGCGCTATACATTATGAGAATGGAGTTAAGATAAGAGCAGATATTTATCATTTTCTATTGTGCTTCCCTTTCTGGCCGGTAATCGCTACAATAAAATAACCGAGGCTTCGTAAGTCGCAATGGAAGGCGTTGTTTAACAGAAAGCAGTTTGTTTTGTCCGGTTCTGAATGTCTACGAGTGCGACGCAGAGAAATTTCAGGAAACGAGAGTGTATTTATCAACAAACTTATATTTCGAACTTGAGACTATTTCTATAATGTCTTTTGTTGTAAAAGTCCGACGTTGCAGCTCAATAGAGAATGCGTCATCTTATATTAAACTAAGAGTCCCGGGATTGATTTCCGGTACCGTCGTACCCACACAGGTGTTTACGTGGGATAAGGTGTCAGGCTCGCTATATGATGGTTTTTTTGTAACGGGAAAGTCGGGGCTCAAATCTCGTCCAAGTGAACTGGGTTTAGTGATCTCCAAGTGGCCTATCACTGTGGTTCTCCAATGCCTTCTTCAGGCTAATGCTGGTGTACTTCTTCCTTTCTGCTACCATCTTAATCTCTACTATATATACTCGTATGAATCAGTTAATAGTTAATGCGGCAAAAAGTGTGAGCTAAAAAAATAGCATGGCCAATAGTAAATTCTTGCTGAAATTGGGAACTCCCACGCGTTTTATTAGATTTTGGGGTTTTCCAGAACTTACGTTATGACGCTGGATGAGAAGGATGTGGAGCACAGGTATCTACCAAAAATAACACCCCCCCCCCTCCCTAATTGCCCCCAGTCTAGATTAAACCCATGCGCGTGGGTCAGAGTCAGGAGTGCGAAACACTACACGAGCCCTGCCTCTGGTCTTTGTTATAAACGCCGATATAAATATATCCACGTAAACAAGCGAGAGTGGTGATTGAGAACTTTACCAAGATGATTTTTTTTTAATTAGAAATTTGATCTCGATGCTGGAGCAAATAATAGGGTTGACACGTAACATGGAAATAAAGAGCACGCGGGAAGATCTTCAGTCAGCTGGTTTAAGAAAAGCTGAGAGTAGTTGTGCCTAAGGTGGAGATTTACAACATCTCAATTTTTAAAAATTTGTACTTATTATTAATTATTACTACGCTAAACACCGTTGTTTAGTAACGTATTTATATAAGGGGTAGACGCGGGTATAATCACAAATTCAGGGGAAGGAGTCAAAAATGTGTGAATCTCTTATGGTAGATACAAAATTAATACCAAATATAAGCTAAAAACTTAGTTTTTAGATAAGTAAACATAACACAAGTAGCTCTTATGTTTGTTTTTTTAAATACTTTGCTTCTTTCTTCACTCTGGTTAGTCCATCACAAATCAAAATTGAAATCCAATAAAAATTGTACGAAAATATTAATATATATAAATAAAATAGGTTTCCAAAATAAAGTGCCATGCAAGTAGAAAATTAGCACAACCTGGCTGACCCGGTATTCATCGCATAGCTACGGAAAATATTATGTCCCTTCAATCATTTGTCATCAAATGCGGGCTGTAGCGAACCGATCCCGCAAAATTTTCACCCCCCTTTCGGATTGTTCCAACATATATATAAAAAAAATTGCACCACGTTTTACTAACCGGTCAGGTTATACGATCATGTACTAATTTCGTTAGTCGTCTTAGAGATTAATAAGGCTATATCTAAAAGAAGTGTGTCCACATTTGGGTGGAGGTAAAGTGAAAAACCATATTGGGAAAATCTCCCTTAGCACACCCAACCGAGAAATGAGCCTCAATCTCCCAGTCATCGGCAGTCTAGTCTACTGCGAGAGTGGCGCCTTAGACCATGCAGCCATCACCACGGACAGTTATTTATTAATGATTTGTTACTAAAGTTATCTTCTTGAACTTAAATCAATATATTATTCTTAAAAATCTCAATGCGATTCTCCTACATACATTATTTATTAAGAAAGTTGGTGAAAATTGGAAGAAACTCACCTTAGGCCTAGTAGTTTTTCCCGAGCTTATGCAGGGATCACGATCCACTTAACGTTAACTTAAGGTTAACTTAATGTAACTTAACGTAAAGGACCTCGTCGTGTGTTTAAATGGAGGCTATCATGATGCAGCTAACTTAACGTTGACTTGCAGTTAACTTAACGTAAGAGATGTCCTGGGAGGTCTTTTACTTTAAGTGAACATTACTTGAAGGGTATCACGTGATCTAGCCAGCCAATCATTATGCGAGTGACGTCAACAGGGCTATTTAGTAATTCATTTGTTGGTATTATGACCAATGTTTACTCTTTAGCGTAAATTCTAGTGATCAGGCATTGAAACAAAATAATTAAACTATAATAAGAAAGCTAAATTTATCAAAAAAGTTTTGTAATATATATTTATTATATCGATTGAAAACTGTAAATATTCACAGATCATCACTGTAAAACTAGTACAAATCACAGATAATACTTGAGAATGAAGATGTTTGGCTCGAGTTGTTACGTTAAGTTATGTGAATCGTGATCACACATACGTTAAGTTAACGTTAAGTTGATCATGATCCCGGCATCATGGGAAGTAATACGCGCAGATGTGATGAGTGCTGGTGTACACCTATCTAACTTTGAACGGGAATGTTATTGTTTTCCGATTAGTGTTGTATAAAACTTATATCCTGTTTCCGGTCAAAGGATGATGGATGGACTTAATTATAATCCATCCTCTAAAACTACGTAATAAGGTTGGTTGGGACTGCGGGCACTAATACGTTTAATACTAGCTAAATAAATGGCCGAAAACATATTTAACATGCTATATATTTTATATTAGAGCGGCTCTGTGGTCTAGTGGTCACAGTTCCTGGCTAAAGATCCGGAGGTCCCGGGTATCTGTTAAGCAGTGGGTCTAGAATGGGGTCAAACTCAGTCTAGTGAGGACAAATGAGGAGCTACTTGAATTAAGAAGTAACACCTCCAGCGTAGAAAACTGAAATTAACGGCCGGAGGGCTCGTTGTGCTGACCACATGACACCCTCTATCCGCAAATGTTGGCACTATCATCGCTAACAGTGGCGGCCGCCGCTTTGTCTGTATAGCTTGCTTGTTTGTGGGCTCACAGCTTGGAGTTTTTTTTATAAATATATAATATAAATATAATAATATCGTGGTCCAAATTTTTTACAATTAGAATACTTAGGCCTACTATATTATTAATAATTCAAAAATGTACTCAGCCCACTTCGGTGGCCGCATGATCTAAGGCGTCACTTTCGCAATAGACTAAACTGCTGATGACGAGGAGATCGGGGTTCGATCCCATTCGGGTGTATTAAAGGTGCTTTTTCCTAAATGTCTTCCCACTCTCCCTCGACACAAATTCGGGTACACTTAATCTAAATTCAAGCTTCCTCATCCTTAACTCACTAGCGTAATTAGTACATAGGCGTATAATCCGAACAAATAGTAAGACGCGGTGCTAAAATTAAAAAGGAACTCTCAATTTGACTAGTATGTGGTAAAGGTCTGTTGCGGGGGTGGGAATATAGGGGCGGACATAAAACATGGAGACACACACTGCACTGGCAAGCCTGCGTTTAACTGCTCGAGTTTTGATGATGGGACATTTCCAAGGGTGGCATTTGTTATGTTTACATACACGAGCGCGAACACATGTCACGCGGTGCTTGGTCGCCCCACTAGAGATTTCATTCCGGGTACTCACGACACGACTGGCGGCTGCGAGGGGAGTTAGCTCCACCTGCGCTGCACCGGCCGTCGGAGAAACAACAGCACAAGCGGGAATAGCTTTTGTTGTTTAATATTTAACGACGTTGCCTGGAGATTTCGAAACTATTTTACGAAGCGCGCTGCATATTAACTTGACGCACTATCACACTTAGACGCTAATGTACAAAATAGAAAGATAGGGAAGAAAGTGAGAATACCCTCCCTGACTCTTGTATGTGTGCTGATAACCCTTTCCCTCTTCCTCTGACGCGTTTACACAGCCACTTTGATATTTGCACTTTGAAAACATTGACTTGCTTTTTAATTTTACCTTTTTCTTGTTTCCTATTCTAGATATACATTTGCTACCACGAACTTTCTTAATCAACATCTTGGCAGGAAGATTCCTACAGGCCATTTTCGTGGCCAAGACAAATAGCCAAAGTTGTAGAGGATTTATAAAAATTACATTTAAAAAAATACTTAAAGATCAAAATAATAATTTTGTAGCACTGTAAGGACTATTTTATAATTATTTATGAATATATTGTTTTTAAAAAATTTCTCTCTTCTTCCACGTGAATTCGGGTACAATTCATCCAAAACTCTACCTTCTTTACCATTAGTCCATTAGTGTAAATATGTGTATAGCCCGGACGTGTAGTAAAACACAGTGAACAAAAAGTAAATACTAAGAGCTAGTTTTATAGTCAGATTTAGTACGCCTCAAGTGCAGCGCTATACTAAATACAAGACGTCACCTACCTGAAATTGAATGGAATGGGCCAGTTTCATATGCGAAACTGGCCCATTCCATTTTGGTCTAGGTAGGTGTCGT
>CABFWB010000275.1:145861-160763 GCA_902151455.1 Timema bartmani
TCTATTATATCTAAGCTTATACTACCTTTTACCCTTCTCCTACAACCACCCATTGTCATGTCATTAAGAAAGATGGGAAATAAAACTATGAAATTCTTATTTGAAGGTAAAGAGGAAAGCTAGCTGCTAGTTCTCAATCATCTTAACATTTTTTGTTGTGAGGTTATCAAAAAATTACTGTATTTGTTAGAGAAAAGCTAAATATTGAGATCTTTTTCATCAAAATCCTAATCTCATATCTTCGTAAATATCAACATCAAAGAGTCGTTGAAAATGAGCTAATGTCACTTTTTCATACTTTTTTCCTATTAATAAAACTAAAACTATAGGAAACTGTTGGAAACTTTAGACTTAATTTTGGCGTGAACCATAGTTTGAAATAATGCATCGTAGAATTAATATTGGTTTATAACGGTTATTTCTCACTTATCGAGGCGGCCCCCTTAACAGCTTAAGATAAGGGGTAAGATTGAATAGATTAATTTAGGGGTAAGATTGAATAGATTAATTTCGATCCCTCTCTTTCCCTCTACTGGCTACGGCCCTGCATCCAAGCTAATATTTCTGAACTTATTATTACCCAAATGAGAATTTTAGGAAAACTTTTAATGCCAAAGTTAAAACAATGTAACTTTTGAACATCCATCAAGTCGTGATCCTGCTCTTAAAAGGTAGCTTATGATTTTGACACATCTTCAAAGCTTAATTATTTTTTTTAGCACTTCGTCTTACTACCCTTCGGATTATATGCTTATTTACTAATCACGCGAATGTATTTATGGATTAGCAAGGTTATTCAGAGAAAGTGTACTCACATTTGTGTGAAGGGATAGAGGAAAACCATTTTTAAAAAAACCATCCTCAGTACACCTGACCTAGATTCGAACCTCAATCTCCACGTCATCAGCAGTCTAGTTTAACATTAGAATAGAGCCTTAGACAATGCGGCTACCAAATAGAGTAATGATATCTAATACAATAAAAAAGGTTGAATTCCTAATTTCTAATTTAGGATATGAATAATATAGAACCATAAAACATATTTATAAAATATTAAAGAACTTAAAATATAATATACAGAGCAATTATTAATTAACTATCCTATATACTTCAACTTAATTCTAACCACAAAATACATAGCCTGTGGGACAATACCAAATAACCCAGCCGGAATTTTATTCCAAGCCACTTCGTTGACGGTGATCTGGTTAATACGAGTCTAACATACCCATGACCACTCGGACACCTTTGTGAGTTTAGGTTATTATAAGCGCTCGCCTAGTCCTTACCTTTTTAAGGTTTGAGCAGAGGTTTTTTACAAGCGCTTATCGAGACCATAGGATATTAGATCTTGGTACTTCCTGAGATAGCAGACTCTAATCACTCATTTACTGACAAACTTGATGTTTCTAATCGAGACCAAAAAAAACGATACCTTCGGAGCCCAAGACGGTGGGCACGTGGTCAAAGTGTCAAGCTCATTTAGTCTGGTTTACTGGTAACGTGTGGTATGGGTTTGAATCCCTGTCTGGTATATTGAGAGTGGTTTCTCCTAAATGCTTTCCTACTCACCCTCTGCGTACATGCTGGTACATTTACTTTAAAATTCTACCTTTCTTATTTCTATCCCATTAATATATATAATGTATGCTCGTACCTCAAACGGGTACCACCACTGAGTTTCAAAGAAAAAAAATCAAGAGGTTAACAGTGAAGATTGAAGCCTAAACGTTCTCAACCTTTTACAAAAACAGCTTAAAGCAGCACAAGTTATTTTGTCTCCCTTACCGTTACTGGTATTGTGTTACACCTCTGTAGAGCGGGAGATCAGCTAACTTCATGCAGGCGTGATTACGAAAGTTCAATATTATTACACCAAGGGGCAGATAAAATATTTCTAGTAAATCACGATCTCGTAACATAGTTTCAACAAATTTTATTCTTATAAATTTATTCTATATAAATTAAGTTATTGACATTCAAACCTGTTTTTTTTTATTTGAGAGTGTGTTAAAGGTTGATATACTGCAAATACAGGCTGAAAAATGACACCCGAAGAAGGGAATTGAAATAAAGATCTTTGACTTAGAGTGCCAATGTTATACCATTTAAATAGCTCGATTAGTTCCACGCTTATGGTTATAGCTAGGTCATTATTTTAAAACGAGTTTATAATAGACATGTGATATATTTAGCTTCCCAGAAACACGTGGTCAACTTTTTATTTTACACCGAATTGTACAAATTGTTTGTAAAGTAGGATTCTACTAGAAAGGACTTTTAAAAAATACAAACAAATATTTTGCAATCAAAATTCATAGTATTTTACTATATTTTTTATAGGTGTTGATACTTTCTATTAAAAGTGACGGTTGAAGATCTCGTGACTTGACGTATGAATAAATTTAAGTTATTTTAGTCGCTTTTGTAACTGACAGATACGGTCATTTATACTAGAATCCTAATGTAGGTTAATTAAACAGTAGACCCACTTTGGTGGCCTCATGGTCTAAGGCGCTACTCTCGTATTAGACTAGTATGCCGAAGAAGAGGAGAGTGGGGTTCAATCTCGGTTGGGTGCACTGAGAATAAAAAAAAATAGCTTTCCAATCTCCCTCCACGCAAATGCAGGTACACTTCCTATAAATATTGCCTTCCTCATACCTAAAGCCATTAGCGTTGTTAGTATATAAGACGGGCGGGTAGTAAGATACAGTGCTTAAAAAACATTCACATATATGAGTATGAACTAGGTTTTTTAAATAGAGAGGTAGCTCAAAGGACTTATTGAGAATTAATAGAATTATCAACGTTAGATCAATCATATTATTATAATGACTTTAGAATGTATTTTCTCGCTTTTATTATGTGATTGATTTTTTTAAATTATATTTTAATGATTACACTAATTTCAGCGCTTTAGAAATAGTTTGATGAAGTTAGTGGAAAATATAAAAGGGTTTTAAGTAGTTTTTCCACCACGTCAGTGGCCTCATGGTCTAAAGGGCCTCTCACACCAAGGACATACATTATTAATGCTGCTAACATTTTTGGTCACGTGGTACAAGGCATCAGGCTCGCATTAGACAGGATTGCCGATAGCAAGAAGTTCAAGGTTCGAATCTAGATCAGATGCTCGGGTGAGTGAGGGAGGTATAAGCAGGGGGGTATCATATGAGATTTACACGAAATATATATTTTATAATTTTTTTATTTTATCGTTTTGTCATTTTGAAATCAAAGTAATATTTTCTTGATTTACGTCATTTTTTTAGGAATTTCATAGGTATTTTAAGTCATTTTTTAGGCATTTTTGAGTAATTGTAAGGCATTTATGTTGAATAAGTTGGGTTTTTTTTTTACCTGCAATCGATATTTTATGAGTGCACCTAANGTAAGGCATTTATGTTGAATAAGTTGGGTTTTTTTTTACCTGCAATCGATATTTTATGAGTGCACCTAAATGTTTTCAACACACATTTGTCGGTGTGAGAAGATAATATAGGCAATGCGCTTGGTATATATTCTCTTTGCTTGTATGGTTGTACAATACACATTCCTGTTGAGACACTACAGCTATGCTAGAGAGGGTTGCGTGAGTAAGGGGTAGCTATTAGCTACTTTTGAAGCATATATTTATTTGTAAATAAATGTTATACTAAGCAGGGTCAAGAGTTTGGTTGTTAAGCTTCTAAACTTCTAAACTTCCAAACTCCTAAACTTCCAAACTCCTAAGCTTCTAAATTTCTAAACTTCCAAACTTCTAAACTTCCAAACTCTAATTGCATGTACAGAATATAAATTTTAGTTAACAATTTTGTAAAGTGCGTTTTTTTATTTAGTCACGTGTATTTATTACGAATTTTTGTTTATAATTTTAGGTCATTAAAAAAAATTGAAGTAATTTTTGAGAACTTTTAGGTCATCTTAGAGGTAGCTTTTTGATCATTTTTAGATCATCAAAATCCGGGGTCTAGCTTGGTTATATTATTTTATAGGCTCTTACGAATATTACCGAAGTCGCAAGGATATATTTTAACATTTTATTTGACCGAAAAGAGCTAGAGTTAATATGAAGAATCGTAATATAATATGGAAAACTGCAGACGCCTGCAAAACATTATTTACCGCTGTGTCTCCACGCTCCAACTTATACTCTCACTTTCCTTATAGACTAATAATAGAGCTTCTAGGAAGATTGGTTTTGCCTCCTTAATCGCCTCTGGGATTTTAAAGTAATCTTCTGTTCCAATTCTAGGGTCAACAAATGTGTCGTACCTTTTTAAAATGGTTTTGAACCAATACTTTCCTACTATCCAATCTATGTGATAGAAACCCGCACTGATGGGCAGGCGGATTGAATGTCAAGCTCGTTTAGTCTGGTTTGCGGTGACTAAAAGGTCGGGGCTCAAATCATGACTGGGTGGGCTGAGGATGTTTTCGCTTTAATGATTTACTACTCTCCCTCCGCGCAAATGAGGGTGCGTATAGTCCGGACGGCTGTCAAACCGCGGAGAAAATACCCTGATTTTTGTTGGAAAAACAGTTTAGAAAATTCAAACCTGTTTCTTTAAAGCTAATAATGATAACATTTTGATACATTATTTATGTTATTTTATAGGTATTGATAATATTTATAAATAAACAGTGACAAGTGCGTATAATATGACTTGATGTATGAATATATTAGAATTGTTTTCGTAACTTTAGTAGGCTAACTACCAGATACTAACTGTTCTTCCTAGCAAAATCAGGTTATATATATATATGTAGGGCCTATATGTGTGTAAATATGATGTATGTATATATCTGTCCTACATAATAGGAAGTGTGATGAATATGGTATTTAATTATGTTAAAAATCTATATTGTTAATATAATAAAATATAATAATATAATAAAATGTTTGATTAGATTTGCAACTATAATACGGCTATGATTCTATCCCATTTGTTTTTTTACTTTTATTTTTGTGTGTGTGTGCGCGCGTGTGAGTGTGTGTGTGTTTTTGTCTCCTTTTTTTTCTGGGTCCTCCTTAGTTTTGCCGAAATGACAAATGTCCTTGTGTTTTTGAAATATGGGGACATATTTTAACATAGATATATTGCTTCACGGTTTTATTGAAGTAGAATATATGAGTTTTTGAAGACAAGAAAACAAATCATATGTAAGGAGGGCTAATGTTAAGATGAGTATATAGTGAACATATGTCTTCTATATCGGTTTCAAGGGAAGAAGGATTGCTTTGAGGGGGAGGGCAAAGCCAAGTTGGGAAAGTTGAAAATGTCTAGTAAAATTTTGTTTTTCAGATGTGGTTTTTATTTTAGCTTGATGGAATTGATCTATATGGCTGTGATTTTATTCAGAAATATGTTAAAACCTGGGTTCTATCACATTTAAGATTATTTTTTTAAATTTTAAACTAAAAATGTGTTCATAAAAACAAATTTGAGATATTTTAATTACTGTTCAACATAAGAAGTTTTCGACGGCCTGACATATAAGACAATGCTTCTACTGATATTTATAGGATTTTGAAATCCAAAAGTAAATTTTTAATTTTCACTGTGCTATGGATTATTTATTCGATAAACAAACTAGTTTACACAATGCGAGAAGCAAGAAAAAATAAAGAAATGATTTAATTTGTAATTTAAAACTTTCATAAAACCCTAACAAATTTCTAAGCTTACTCAAATATTTATCTAATTTAATATGCAAAAGATTTGAATGGCATAATTTTCTTTCTTTGCGATTTAAATTTTTTTTCCCAATTCCTCTCTCCCCCAACGTTTATTTTTTACAAAGAATAATGTAATCCAAAACGAAAGTTTCAACTAAACCATTGTATGAATTAAAGGACATCCTTTCACGTTGTTTGCACTGAGATAAGTTTTGAACAATTATCCAAGATTAGATCTTAAAAACTTTATTTCGGTTTGTTTTGAAAACTTGAAAAACTATTAAACTTATACTAAAGCTGAAAAGACTAAAAAATTACTTAGATGAAATTTACTTTGTGCTTTCTATTTATACTCAATTTTATGAAATGGACTTCAATTTATTGGAATATTTGTATATTCTAATTCAATTATTTTTCTTTGAATAATTTATGTAGTTTCTCTGAGATGTTTCGATAAAATATGCATTTTTCATAAAATAATGGGTTGTCTGCACTAAACTTAAAAAAAGCGAGAGAAATCTTTCCAAACTAACTAAAATAAAATAAATTATGCTTATTACCAGTCCACGTGGTTGAATGGTTAGAGAGGTTGACTTTAGGTTTAGGGGAACGTGGTTTTATCCCTAGTTTCAAGTAAATAATTTGTTTGTAAACTAAATATTAAACCTACTTTTTCCTGTCGCTAGGAGAAAGAGTGTGTGTGTTTTTTTTACTGGGGTTTTTTTTTTGTCTTTTAAACTAAGTGACGTGACAAAGAAAAGTTAATTCTTAGAGAGGATTTGTGGCTTTCATTTTTAATCACTCACTCTTCTTTCAGTTTGCATTAATTGTTTTTCCTTCACTCTTGCACAGCCATGCTCTTTATTACTTTAAAGACTGATTTTGCGTGACCCGCCTTTTTGTCCTAGTGTCAATGGCCACGTGGTCTACGGCGCTACTCTCATGTTAGACTAGAGTGCTGAAGACGGGGAAATCGAGGTTCGATCCAGGTCACTTGTACTGAGGGTGGTTTTCCTAAATGATTCTCCACTTTCCCTCCAATCAAACGCTGGTGCATTTACTCTCAATTAAACCTTAACCATCCTTAACACATTAGTGATAATTAGTACGTAGGCGTATAACCCGAACGGACAGTAAGACGTGGTGCTAAAAAACAACCAAAAACCAGAACCTCACTAAGCTAGATTATTTTCTTGGGCCGGTGGATCATATTTGATGTATTTCTTCACTCGCCAAACTAAAGACCTACGCCAACAAACCGCTCTCATACATCTTGTTTGATGGGGGTCGAATGGTTCAAATTCTACAAGTGGTTGGTTACTAGCCTCGAGTGGCTGATTTAGAGAAGGGTAATAACAGCGCGATTCAGCTTCAACTAGGAGCTTGGGTAGAGTGTAGCGCAAACAAGTGCTCGCTTCTCTCGAAAGTAGAATACATCCATTGATTAACACCTCATATCACTCACCGCATTAGACTCCCGTTACTCACAGCTGCCGTTGGCGGGAAAGTCGGGATTTGAATACACTCTGGGTGGTTTCCACTGTTTCTACATAACCTTCCCACTCTTAACGCAAGTGAATTTTTTTCTATCTAATTCCTACTCCATTAGATTAAATCATTAATAGCATTATTATTTATTTTTAGCACCGCGTATTACTACCCGTTTGGGTTATACGCCAATGTACTAATAACACTGATGGGTTAGGGATTATGAAGGGATAATTAAGAAGAAATGCACCCGCATTATCGTGGAGGGAGAGTGATAACCCATTTAGTAAAACCATACTCAGTACATCCGACCGGGATCAAACCCTGATCTCCCCATCTTCGGCATTATAGTACAACACGAGAGTAGCGTGTTAGACCACGCGGCAGCCGAAGCGGGTTTTTAATAACACTATTTGTACCTCAGTGGTTACACGGTCTAAGGTGTCAATCTAGCGTCGAATTCCGGTCGGGTGTACTGAGGGTGGTTTTTACCAAATATTTTTCCACTCTTCCTCCATGAAAATGTGGGTACACTTCCTCTAAATTCAACCTTCTTCATCCCTATAACCACTAGCTTAATTAGTACATAAGCGTACAAACCGAACAGGTAGTAAGATGCGGTGCTAAAAAAACACAATTTGTAAAGTTGTATGTCTCTTACTTTACAACAATTGTTATTACTACTTATTATAAGAGGTGGGTAAATAAAAGGAAATGTAGCCACATTAGTGTTGAAAGAACATAAGAAAACAATTTTGAAAATTTCATGTGGAGAATAGGCTCTTTTGAGATATTAAAGGATTTGATCCTCAAGAGTGATCAAGGGCAATATGAGCCTCACGCCTTAGAACTCAGGACCACAAGGTGTCGGCTTAGCCTTGTTGGGTTCACCAGTGGTGGGTGTTTCAGGATTTTATTTCTAGCTGATGTTACTCAGGTTAATTTTTCCTCAACGATTTCAAATGCGGGTACATTTCCTGTAAACTCTATCTTAATCATATCTACCCCATTAGTATGGTTAAATACGTATATCCCGGACAGATAGTAAGACGTGTATCAAGGGAGTATTAGGTGCAAATTATAGTTCTCTTGGTTTTCCAATTTTATGAGACTTGTCCCTTGTAACGTTGTTCCGGTTAGTGGTTCAGTAAACCCGCCCACAGTAGCTCTCAAATGACAGAGCCACTGTAACCCCCACCTCCCACTAAATACTAAATACCTCTGTTTATGGCCCAATTACCCGCCGCAGTTTGCTTCTCTAAATGACGTCACAAGTGATGGAGCAATGGAGGGGAAGAGGTTGTGCACGGTGTTATCAGAACCCTTCAGACGACATCTTCAAATTGACGACAGTTGAACATAACTTAAAAAGACGCTCGGAACAATCGCTAACTAAACAGTGACGCCATTAGCTTAACGGGTGCCAAGTCTCTAGAGACACACGCCTAAGGGAATGGAGGCCTTAACTCCAGATTCAATAACAGACGACTCGAGATCCAACATTCGATGTGATGTTATTTCCTTCAAAGTGTCGATATGTGAGAAATATCTTCTCACACAATAACAATTTTTTTTGTATCTATGCTATTACGTTATTTACGTGCAGCAAAGACGGGACGGTACGGTAATAATAAATGTACTAAAAGTGGATATACCATTTTGTCGATTGAAGAAGAAACTATATTGACTTAACGGCGCTCGTGGGTTGGAATAATAACCATGTCTTTATTACATTATTCATAAGTTCATAAGGGCACTTGTTCGCCCACAGAAAGCTGTGTGTTCTATTGTGTTGCTAAAGTAGACTATGCAGGCCTATAATATATACATCTTTCCGATAGTCAGCCATAATCCTCATGCACACGAGCGATGTTTTCGTATTTAGTTCAGAGGGAAAACTCGTACAGGAATATTAATGACAAGTTTCCCGGAACGACCATTTAAGTAGCCTAAATGCCGCAAAAGATGAGACTTGCATTCACATGGTTATTGATTTTATGCTAATTTTGTGAATAGTTTATGTTACCTACAAAAATAGTATTTATTTAAGAAAATAGTGTGTATGTGTATAAATTAAAATATTAAAGTAGATTTTGAAACAATCCTGCTTTTTTTTTAAATTAAATATACGTAAAGATGATAACTTCCCTCAAACATTTTTTTCAAAACTAATATATATTTTATATTTATTGTTTTCGAAATATATGTTGTTAAGTTTGCAAGTATATTAATGGTAGTATATCTTGCACGCATGCATTTGTACCTAAACATCGCTGAAAACTACTACGCACAAGTTTCCATGATAGCTACGTGTTACCCACTTCGGTGGCTGCATAGTCTAAAGGCGGCTTCACTCTCGAAATAGAATCGGGGATAGAATCCCGGTAGGAGGGAAATTAGATGGTTTTCATGAAGGGTTTCCCATTCTCGCCACCCAAGTGCGGGTACACGTAATCTAAGTTCAACCTTCCTCATCTCAAACCCATTAATATATAGGCATATAGCCCGAACGGGTAGTAAGACAAGATGCTAAAAATTATTACCATGTTTTACTAATAGGCTGCACGATTGTTGGTTGTATGTATACATGGTAATAGTTGACTTGTAGGGAATTAAGTACAGAAACATCGCTCAAGTTAACGGGGAAAACAAGTTTCCATGATAGCTACGTGTTACCCACTTCGGTGGCTGCATAGTCTAAAGGCGGCTTCACTCTCGAAATAGAATCAGGGATAGAGTCCCGGTAGGAGGGAAATTAGATGGTTTTCATGAAGGGTTTCCCATTCTTCCCACGCAAGTGCGGGTACACGTAATCTAAGTTCAACCTTCCTCATCTCAAACCCATTAATATATAGGCATATAGCTCGAACGGGTAGTAAGTTAAGATGCTAAAAATTATTACCATGTTTTACTAATAGGCTGCACGATTGTTGGTTGTATACATAGTAATAGTTGACTTGTAGTGAATTAAGTACAGAAACATCGCTCAAGCGAACGGGGCATTAGACTTTCCAGATTAGGAGGTCTGCTCAAATTTCCATAAAAAAACTTATCAGGCAGCGTTTTTGTTTTTGGAAGAAGATATGGGGTCCCAGTGTTCCGCCTTTACTACCCTTCTGGGTTGTCAGCATATTTATAATCGCTCTGGGCTGTCAGAATATTTACAATAAAGAGGTTAAGGGATGAATAAGGTAAAGTTTAAGTTATAATGCATTTATTTTCGGGTGGAGAAAGAGCTGAAAACCATCTAGGATCAAATCACCTCATTATAATAGACCGGGATTCGAGTCCCAACCAACTTGTCACCATCATATCAAATTCTGAAGCTTTTGCACACGTGTCCAAAAGGCTGGATTATCCTTTTAAAAGAAATAGTTTAATGTGTTTAAACTCCAAGCCATGTTCTACAGCTGTCGCTTTGTAAAATACTATACATTTTGACTATGTATTAGAAATGCAAAGGTTTTAAACTATGTTAGTGGTTCAATATTTGTTTTAAAAGGTTTTCCCTAGAGCCTGATCAAGCATCCATTGTTTTCTGTAGTATTCAATAGAATAGAGAACAATTTTTATTCAAAATGAATATATAAATAATCAAACAAATAAACAAATGTCGAGTTAGAATAACTCTTCCAGTATTAACTCAAGGAAGAGTGGCGTAAACTGCGCTTCGATGCAATATATGTATAAGAACTCTAAGGAACATATTTATAATAAATATTTGGTGCTCATCCAATCCCCTACTTGACCCGAACTGCTTGTTATACTGGAAGATTGTGCCGTCTAGTCTTGGAAACCAGCTTCGATGGTCAAATGGTCTCTAAGGTGAAATTCTGGCAATAGATTGGACTTCAAATGACGGGAAATTGGGTTCCAATCCCGGTCGAGTATACCAAGTATGTTTTTCCTAGATTGTTTACCAATCTCCCTTTACGTGAATGTTAATACACTTCCTATAAATTCAACCTTCCTTATCCCATAGCACAGTAGCTTGATTAGTTTTATATTTATATAGCGCTAACTGGTAGTAAGACGTGGTGTCAAAAATAAAAATATAGTCTCAGAAGACAATCAATATTCCCATTTGACTTGAACTGCTTGTCATTCATATACTTGGAGATTTGTCCGTATAATCTCAGGAGTCAACCAATCTTCCATTTGACCTGAACTGATTATTATTCGTATACTGGGAGATTGGACCATCTGGTCTTGGGAGTCAACCAATCTCCCGTTTGACCTGAACTGATTATAACTCTTCTACTGGGAGATTGGTCTTGAGAATCAACCAATATCCCATTTGACCTGAACTGCTTGTCATTCATATACTTGGAGATTGATCCGTCTAGTCTCATGAGTCAATCAACATCCTAGTACACAAATAATACTCAGTTTATGTCAAACAGGGGGATTATCTGATCTCCAACTCTCGGGTAAGATCATGTAGCCATGTAGTTTACTAACACTACAAGTTCACCTCAACTGCGCATGACCCATTCTTCTCCTGTGTGGTCACATTAATGTTAAAGAAACTATCCCCCAATTTACATTTCAGTTACATGAGGGGTCAACACCTCCCTTCAATATTTCCAAGTTCAGCTGACAGACGAACCATCTGGTACATCAAAGAAAAAGATAAGATCAAACTTTCAGATAACGAATGACTTTACACATAATCGAAGCCGCAGCCAGGCTGTAATTTCAGAGGGCAGCGGGGGAGAGCTCTCCCCCTCCAATTTGGAAAATTTGCATTGAGCATTTCTTACATGGATCATTTTAGAAATGGTCTCGTCTCTCTATAATAAAGCCGGAAGTTTAAAAAATCAATAGCCTGCGCGGAGAAAATGTTGGGTCAATCCCGCCTATAGTATACTCCCATACATTTTTTAGATACAATATTTCCAACCTGACCAAATGTTTCGAGGACATTGACTCTCTATTATCTCTATAAGATATGCCTACAGTCATATTTAAAAGGGTAGAAGGGTTGGAGAAGGGTTGGGGATGTTTGTGCCCTGGATAGCCACCCAGATGTTCCGACGACCATGCCTACATTAAGATTCAGGCAAAATAAACTTTTCTGACATTTATATTGTTCTGAAAATTTAAAAATGACACCTGGACACGGGAATCGAACCCGGGACCTTTGGCTTACTAAACCAAAGGTCCCGGGTTCGATTCCCTTGTCCAGGTGTAATTTTTCAATTTTCAGAATATGATATCTAGATGGAGCAATCCTCACTAAAAGCATAAATAATAGCTTTAGCTATTTAATTCTATTTATATTGTTACTATTATGTGTTCTGTCTTACGACAGCTTCATTCGTCTTGTCAGTGAACTTATACTGCCAATGCGTCCTGTCCTCTGCCTCCTCCTTGAGATCCCAGAACTTTCTTCTTTCTTTCAAGTCATCTAATATTTGAATCCTCCTCCTTCCTAATTTCCTCTTTCGCTCAAACTTTACTCCTATGACGTCATGCAGAATATTGTTCCTTCTAGGGATGATGTGTTCGATCCTGTTTGCTTTGTACCAAATAATCACATCCAAAATGGTTCTATTCTCACCCACTCTTCTTAGGATCTCTTCCTTTGTCGCCCTGTCTGATATTATCAAGTATTCTCCAGCACCACATTTAGAAACTCTCAAAGTGTTTATTTTCCCTCTTCCTAAGAGCTATAAACGCTACTAAAATAATTCTCACGTATTCATTCAAGTCATGTGATCTCCAATTGTCACTTTTAATAAATAATATAATACCAAAAGCATAGTATTTATAATAGAGTGAAATGTTATCCATTTTTACAGAAAAAAAGTGTGAATTTTCAAAACTTTCTTTTTAGCAAAACTAAAGTGAAACTATATTGTTTTGTTCGTTTACTGGAATAAATATTGTTAACTTAGCAAATAAAATTTAGCGTTCGGGATTAGTATATCAGTTTAATCGACACTAAGAACTAAATAATCCACACTTTTCTACACTACACTGCACACTAAACTATCAAAACTAAGAGCATGCACACGTCACATTACTTATAAACGCATTTATCTCCAGGGAGATAGTGGGGGTACAGGGAGTACTTGAGATAGTAGAGGAAGCAAGACTGAGGTTGTATGATCATGTAATAAGGCTGGAAAAGGAGAGGATGCCAAAGAAAATTATGGAAATGAAGTATGTAAGAAAAAGACCGCGAGGGAGGCCAAGAAAGAGATGGAAGGTGCAGGTAACAGAAAACATAGGGTGTGCAAGTGAGAGGCGAAGAACGGAAGCAATTAAAGGAGGAAGAGTGGTGGAAGGATAAAGGAAGATGGAGGCATTTTATTAAACTGACCCGGTCACAGGCTGGAAACAGTTGTTGATGATTACTATTTATCTCAAGGTATAGGCTCTTTTCAAACTGTAGTTTTTCATATTTTCTCAACAAGCACAATATTAGGGGCTAAGAGAGAAAACAGCCACCCACCTCCTCCTTATTAATCCATCCAACCTCTCATTCCTATTTCTTTGCCTATTAGTTTACAATATGTACTTTGGAACCATCATTTGAATAGTTCAAAATTGAAAGGATTTGCTGTTTCTTAATTTAAAGACTTCCCCTTCAACCACTCTCCCCACATTTCCTATTTCCGTTTGGTAATATTCCATCCTGCTCTACCAAGCTTTGTCATCTGATCTGCTTGATTTTTAATACTATGCTTAACAGCATAGTTCTTAACGACTTAATTTAAGTTGGGGTAATGTGAAAGGTAGTTTTTGAATAAATACACTCACGATAACTGGAGATAGGATGTGAACACCACAATGATAATTGCACGTGTAAGACTACCTTTCAGTGTATCCGGTTGAGTGATTTTATTGGATAATTTCTTACTCTCCCTCCACGCCAATACGAATATTATAGCTTGAACGAGTAGTAAGAAGTGAAACAAATTAAAAATGACTGGAGAATTGGGCGTTTTCTGTTCTAGTAGCCGTATAGTATGTCATGTTCTGATATATAATCACTTGGTTCAGAGAGCACTCCTTTTTAGCAGCACCTCTTACTACTGTTCAGGTTATTCGCATATGTATTAATCACTCTAATGAAGTTAGGGCTGAGTAGGGTTGAATTTAAAGAAAGTGTACCAACATTTATGCGGAGGGAGAGTGAAAAATCATTTAGGAAAAGCCACCTTTAGTACATCCAACCAGGATTAGAGTCCCGATCTCCTTGTCATCGGCAGTCTAGTCTATTGTGAGAGCGACGCCTTTGACCATGCGGCCACCAAAGCTTAGTAAAAAAACCTCACTCCAGCTAACTATTCAACCATGGGTAACGGACAAATCTGTTGTGATATTATGAGTCCTAACTATACTCTGAAAATATTGTGAAATGTTGATCAGGTTCTCGAGACCACTGCTCGACTTCGCGGCCACCATGACATTGCTGATCATGATCGTGGGTGTGCTGGGAAATCTCCTGACGATCGTGGCCCTCATCCGATGTCCGAGAGTCAGGAACGTCGCTGCCGCGTTCATCATCAGGTGAGTGACCATTAACGGCTGACGGAATCGTGCTGATCATGATCGTGTGTTAGAACCTTCTGACGATAGTAGCCCTCACCTGGTGCCCAAAAGTCAGTAACGTTGCGGTCACATTCATCGGAGGGCTTACAGAATTGTGTTGATCATGATCATGTGTGCTAGAACCTCTTGACGATCGTGGCCCTCATTCGATGTCCAAGAGTCAGGAAC
>CABFWB010000275.1:165687-293344 GCA_902151455.1 Timema bartmani
AGTTTTTAATTAATTAAAAAAAAATCAAATCCAAATTTTAAAGTTCCTGCTTGAGGTACATATTTCTGTTAGTGCACAAGGGCTACTAATTTCTTAATTTCAGACCTTTACGTGCTAGAGATATCAAGTCAACGATCATGACACACACATAAATTCTCCCTTTATAAACACACTCAGCACACTTCTTACACTTCTTACCAACTAATTTTACCTAGTATACCTACATTGCATTCAATACAAACAATCTAGTAATCCCTCTTTTAAATTTTAATTAATTACATAGAAGGATGAGCCCGTATACTAATGGTAAAGATTTTCACTAGCTCCAGACGGAATCAAATCGGGGTCTTTTTGATTTGTGGTCAAAAGCTTTTCCCACTTATTTAAGGGGAGAGTTACTTAATTAAATTTTTATTACTAGGGTTAGGATTTTTGATTACCTAAAAAGTGCTATAAAATGCCCTATTATAAATGCATTTATGACCCAATTATTTTTTAAAAAAAGCCCTTTAAAACTAAAAAAATTACAAAAAAAATGTCCTTATTAAAACAAGTCCTATAAGAGAGGAAAAAACCTTAAAATGTAATTTAGCGTTCCGTTTCTGTGCCAAACTGAAAGTTTTTATTTTGTCAACAAAAAATATTCCGTATAAAATAAAACAAGGAAAAGACATAAAAATTCAACTTACATCTTCTAACAGTTTAATTTGACATGGAAAACTTAGTTTTTATTTCAACAGTCCAGAATTGCAATGCACCACAAAAACCATGTGTAGATTTTCAAAAGAGAATGATTTTCTATGATCTGCTAACAAAGCTACATAGAGAAGCTCCTTTCCACTTCTACTGACACCAAAGGAGCATACTTAAATTAAACTACATCGTTTTGTTTAAAGTCTCCTGAAATTTCGCCAAGGGAAAAGTTTTTCTCTGATAGCATATCTCCAACTAAGCACAGCGTTTCATATCCATCAGTTTTTTTTATAACGTGCTCAATTTTCTTTTGCACAGCCTTTCCCACTTTTCCAGTCACTATATTTAGGTCATCCACAACTTTCTTTATCAAATCTATTTGATCCACTAATAGCACTGCTGACTTCTCCAAGAAAGTAATGGCACTAGGCAGAAATCCAAAATTCGACTTTAGGTGGGGAAACCTACCTGCAATTTCAGGATCAGAAAGGAGTATCCTGCCAACTTTAATTGAGGTCGCTTCTTTGCTGTCAAACGAGTCGATGATCTTTTTCACAACTTGGAAGTTCTCACAGTAATAGTTGCGTGCTTCAATCCAAGTCCCGATCTGATTAAAATGGGAGCCGGTGGCAAAGGAACGTTTGGGGCCTCCGACTTGAATGATGCCACTCGAGATGGTGCCTTCAGAAAAAAATTCTTCATGCACCCAATCAGCTGGTCAACTTCGATGAATTGCCCTCGTATCTCTTCAGCAACTCTATGAGAGGCATGGGTTAGACATATTAGGTGTATCATTATTGAGTACAGCACTTTCAGAACATTAGCAGCCTTTATCATGTAAGGTGCAGCATCAATCATAAAGAGCAGAATATTGTGGTGTTGGATGCCATCAAGCCATATTAAGCTCAAAGACCTATCAAAGAGTTTGCTTAGGGTAGAAAAAATCACTTTTTCTTAATGTTCACAATTGATGTGAAAATGTTCACCAAGGCATCTTCTTCCATCGTACCTACCACTACGTTAGCTACATATTGTCCTAGAGAGTCAGTTGTCTCAACCATAGACACCAATATTTTATTTTCTCCTACTTTTTCTCATACCTTCTTCATGGCGTTTTCATAGCAACGTCTGACATAATTTTTTCTTAGTGTGGAGGCGTCCGGCAAATCTTTTCTAAAAATCCGTGCAATCTCGGATTGTTAACTTTCTCAAGGGAATATCAGAATAAATTAAGGCTTCACACAGTTCTTCGTAAGATGAAGAATGTTTTGAAGACTCGCTGGTTTGGCCAAGAAACATTTGCTATAGATTTTTTCTAATCCTGGAATCGCTGAAGACCTCGTTTGTGTTTTTCTCTCTTGACATGCTGCTGCACAGTAAATTTCTTTCCCACGGCAACTCTCACGTTACAGAGTTGGCAATTTAGTATCTGACCATCGGTATAGAATACTTTTTCGCCATATTCAGAAACGAAAAGTTTTAATTTATGTGAGGCACTTTCTTTCAGTTTAGGCGTGTTGGATGTTGAAATTCACCTAAACAACACGTGCAGCTTCCGAAAAATGTAGAAACAATGAACCCCGTTATCTGCAAAATTTGCTCAGACCAATTTAGACGAGTTCATTTACAGCCCCACTATACTAGAGGGGAGGGGAAGAAAAGCTATCCAGCTATCACCAGCTTGAAGGAAGAGACAGGGGAGGGGGAAGAAGATATATCCTATCGCCAGCTTGAAGCAAGAGACAGGGGAGGGGTGGAAGTAGTCTAACCACCGCCTTGGCACCAACGTTTGCTATGACGTGTGCAGAGATGTTCTAAACATGGGCACATGACTCAAAAATAACAAAAAATTATTTAAAATGACCAGAAAACCTTTCAAATAACATAATCGCGTAAACACACGGAAAAATGAAAAAAAAAATGCTTTAACAAAGCTACTTAAATCAGCTAAGTTTATTAAAAAACACATTTGTATACACTTGAACAACGTTCCAGGTTTGCCAAAAAAAAGATGCAAAATCATCAAAATTCTAGCTCTAGTTATTACTATTATATGTGTTGTTAGCCAAAATTTCTTGATAAAATCAGGGTAAGGGACAAAAACTCTTGCTTCGAATCCTTAACCTAGCACATTAAAAAAATATAATTCAACTTTTCTTACGATTTTATAATTAATTATAGTGTGTTTAAAACATTTGCTCATCAAAATTTCTTGTTGTTTTCCAGGCAAGTTCGATTTCGACCCCAACCTGGGGTCTTGCACCATCACCAAGGACACGAACGGCCACTCGTCTAAGGCCTTCTTATTCATCGTCGGGTTCGTCATACCTTGCCTTGTCATCATTTGTTGCTACACCGTTATCTTCTGGGTCGTGCACAAGTGAGACATGCTTATGACACTTTAAACATCCTGGTTTAGTCTCGACTGGTTTGAGATTAGACTTGAGAACGCGCTGCTGTGTTTTAGGGAGGTCGACTACAGCATATGCGTGCGCAAGGTGTGGCTGATGGGGGTACCAGTTGAAATATGATGGGGGCTGGATCAACGCTCACCCCTCGTACGCCGAGAATGTATTTTAATGTTTTTAAACAATTACAATAGATTAAAAACAAGAAAGAGCACATGTTTGTCTTAGCAATATTATTCTTTGAAAAACAAACATTAAAAATTACAATGCCATTCGCCGGCTGAAGAGCGCCATTTTTTAAAACACTTCAATAATGTAATCTAAATCACAGCTAGTACGTTTCAAGTGCGGTGATGTACTAAATACAAGACGACACCTACCTAGGCTAGAATGGAATGGGCCACTTTCACACATGAAACTGACCCATTCCATTCTGGTCTAGGTAGGTGTCGTCTTGTATTTATTGTAGCGCCACACTTGAGGCGTACCCAGTTTGACTATGAAACTGGGCCTTAGCCTTGGTGTTTTTTTTAAATTATGTTTTATTTTTGTACGTTTAACGCAAGGTGTATTAAATACTTAATATAGAAATAAGAGACGCGAAGGGTAGACTAGAGAAAATATACCTGATTTATCGGGAGGAGAGAATAAAACAAATATTTGGGACCCCCACCCCACCAGAATACCTGGTTGGAATTTGAACCCTGACCTCACAATTTTTTTTATCTAATTTATAATGTATTGATAGAAAAATCATGTAAATACTATAAAAAATCATAAGCTCAATAAAAACTATGCCTACATATTAGTAAACGGATGCTTAGCCCTATATTTATTTCAAATATTGTTTGGTACTATAAACCAGCCTTTCAATCAGAATTAATTTAAAATCTTCTTTGAGATTTGAATATTTTAATAGCTGGGATGTGATGGGTAATTAATCATGTTGAATGTTCCGTCGTTGTTGTTTTATGTAAGATCTTAGAAAACTTAGTGGATATAGTTTATGAAAAGATGATAAATTATGCACGTATAAAAATATAGATAAATAAAAACGATGGGTAACGTGTAGTGATAATGGTCCATTCCCTTGTTTCTCTTTTGATGGATTTTAAATACGTAGTTGTGATGGATTGAGGTTAAGATTCTGATACCATTGACTTTAGCAGGACTAGCCACTCGGTTATTAAGACCATCTCTAACTCGAGTGACCGAAATTAATTCCCGATCAACTGCACGGAAAAAAAAATGTTTTACAGCCCCCTCTTTGGTTAAATTCTAAGGAAGTGCATTCAACACCCTGTCTACAGGCCCTTAACAGACAGTTATCCGCTTCACCCCCTCCAAAAAAAAAATTAAATATTATTACAGTATTTTGCACATATATACCAATTTTCAGCCGTATAAGGGATCAGTAAAAGCCCTAATAGGTGAATACATGTATGAATTAATGCTAGGAGCAATGTTTATATATATAAAAGAGTTGATTTTTCCTGAATCCTTAGTTCGATTTTATTTCCCAATGAACTGTATAAAGATACAAAGAACAACTGTGCCAAGTTTGAATTAAATCTGCCCATGTGTTCAAAAGTTATCGTGATACATATCCACCACAAGCAGACAAAAAAAAATACAAATCAATGGAGTAAACACTGAGAACTCGCTTTACTCGTTCAGTAACTCAAACCACACGATTATGTTTTTATTTGTTTTTGTATTGAAAATATGTGTTAGATCACCTATACATTATAAAAGCTAGCAAGCAAAAAGTTCCCACCCAAATTTGTTTTTTCCCTCTGTCACCTAAGCAAGCGTGGGGCCCTGTGCGGCCGCAGCCTTTACACAGCCCCTAAGGGCGGCCCTGCTTGTCTCCATTCTCAAAGACGCCAAGCTTATTTCCTCTGGACTGGAGATGTGTTGTAAAGCTGCTTGCACGAGAGCACAATAGGTGTTGAAATATGCCTTTAAATTAGAAAAATTTATAAGAAATTAAATGGATCGTGCGGGTAAAAAATTGTCGCATTCTCTAACAAGTCCCTTTACTAGCCTATTATTTTAATTGTTATATATTTGTATATCATTATAGGTAGAGTAAATAACTAAAAATGTTCTAGGCTACATTTCTCAGGATTATAGAATAGATTTTACAAGACTAGAATTACTCCCGTTTAGCCATATTGTTTACAATAAAAAATATTAGTATGTTATAGTCAACACAAAATTTCAAGATATTTAATTAATTTGAATGCTTTTTTTTTTACGGAAATATTGGAGCTAAAAAGTTGTGGCCCTACTTCTGCTTACCTAAAGTTGTTAAGTTAAACAAGCAACTTTATTTGTGTTAAAGTGGGAGTGTTGGGAACACGATTTAAGGGCAGTATTTTCGCAATTTTCATATCAAAACTTTAAAAAAAATCTAATAATTTTTCAGTAGAAATATGGAGTTTAATTTTATTCACTTGGTGATATCAACAGTTGTTGAATATCTGTCAAGGGTGTCCTGAAATTTAATGACAAATTTTCTCTTAATTTAAAAAGTTTGTCATATTTGCTACTATGATCATGACATACAGTCAGGAACTTTTTACATCACTATGTGAAGAAAATTAAACTCTATGTTCCTACTGGAGCAATATTTGATTTATTTTGGTCAAAAAAAATTTTGCTATAAAAACTACAAAAAAACACTGCCTTTTCTCGCGTCCCTTACATTCCCGACTTAAATGAGCCCAACAAACTAAACAATCATGTATCCTAGAAAAATCTATAGCTATAAGTCACTCCCTTAAGGACATTGCCTATTTGGAGATTTCAAAGTTATTTTGCGAGGCGTGTTGCATCTTAACTTGATGCACCTAAGCACTCACTATCACACTATCAAAATACGAAATAGAAATAGAATTTACACGGTCACTATATTATTTACGCCTTGAAAGCATTGACTTGCTTTTTAAAATTACCTTGTTCTTGTTTCATATTTTAGATCGACATATGCTTCCACGGACTTTTTTAATCTACATTCTGGCAGGAAGATTCCTACAGGACATTTAGGCGACATTTATATTGTAGATGATTTATAAAAAAAAAACTTACAAAACTACTTCAACATAAAAATAATAATTTTTTGACACTGTAAGACTATTTCTAAAATTATCAAAAATTTATGATATCGGTGAAAAATCGCTGAATAAAACGTAAATTAACCAACATGGGAAATCCTGTCTTGACCTGCCGTGACGTCACAGCTAGGCAACGTCCTTAAAATTGCTCCCACCTCTTTGTGGCTTTTTTCTCTCTCTCTTAAAAGCAGACAATGAAAGGACGACTACCACGAGTTAGCCTCTCAGATATGACAATAGACCTATGTCTAGCCTAATGCTTAAGACTCCGGATGACCCTTTCCTCCTCTTCAGATCCGAGAGTCGCTTGCGGGAGCACGCCGCGACCATGCGAAGCTCTGACGGCAACCTGACTAACCTCGCCGGCAAGACCAAGTCTAGGTCCCGCGAGCAGAGAGACCTCAAGGCGAAAAGGAACGAGTGGAGGATCACCAAGATGGTCCTGGCCATCTTCTTGTCGTTCGTCGTCTGCTACCTACCCATCACCATAGTCAAGGTGGCGGACAGCGAGGTCAAGTACCCAGGTAGAGTCCCCCGCAACTATTCCTAAAACTCTTTTATAAACCGAGATGTATGCACTAGTCTTGATCTTATTGTATGAATGAACTTGCTTAACCAACCATGGCCGCCTTAAAACACAAATAAATAAAATAAGAGTGTGTAGGGTAAGGCCACAGACAAGTAAGAAACAAACTATCAATCTTACGGGGGTTTTGTTGCGCACCTTTTGCCAGCTTGAGCCCTTCAACACCGGGCTTCGCTAGTGTCATTGCTGGTTGATGATAGGACTAACCGCAGCGATCCTAGTGTTGAAGGACTCAAGCTGCCAAAAGTAGCGCAACTATTTTAACCTGGAGGTTGAATGTCTGGGTATGTTATTTGTCTGTGGGCAATGCCTATTGTTGATATTGTTGACAGTGATAGCATTTTTTTTTAAATTTAATTATTTCGTATAAATAACTTCAAAAGTTTTTGGAAAATAAAAGATTCACTTATAAAGTACAAGCTACAAGCACACAGAGAGATCGGGCCTGAAATGCCTAAGCTGCCAACTATTTGATAATGCAAGTCAAATGTTCTTTTAAGCGAGAATTCCCCTATGTCTCTTTATGTAAACTATCCTAAAAGAGCACTCCCCTATGTCTCTTGTAAACTTCCCTTAAAGAGAAACTCCCCTTGAAGGTATCAGTATTTCCTTAAATTACTACACTACAACCCTATATTAAAGATACACCATAGTGTAATCAAGTGAAGTATGTTTGCTACCTTCCATAGTAAACAGTGCGGGCTCTTAGTTTATTCTAAGAGATAGAAAGCTTACCTTGCGTAATTCCACTATGGCGTAGCTTATAAGATAGGACCATAGTGTAATCCACCAAGATAAGACCTTTCAGAGTAAGCAGAGTTTACATTTCTAAACGCTTCGGGGACTTTCTAATTATTTAGCGTACAACCCGTATGGGTATTAAGATGCGGTGCTAGAAAAAAAAGAAAGTTTAAAGTCGTCTAGTTAAAGTATCAAAATATATTTTATGATTCAATAAATATAAGAAAACATAATTTAAGCTTGATTATCAATTTCTTGATTTGTATGTGCCAAGACATTTATTTAAAAAAAAATTGAGTTAAGAATCTTTTCTTGCGATAGAACACGTGTTGGGAAGTCATGCAACAAAGCGACGAAAATGGAGCATCACGATCTCTCTATTCTTCGGCCCATTTAACTAATTGGGGAAGTTGTCCTAGTGGGGTTCACTCTGGATATCCTTTACCCTTGCGTTTTCGTAATGACGTCACAGACAACAACAATAATCACGAAACTCCATCCCCCGCGACAATTTAAATGGTCTGTATCAGGACCCACATATGTGGAATTGTGAAAGGGAAAGGGGCTTAAGTCCATTCTAACAAAAATAGTGTTTTTATTTATCATGTTAATTTTTTTTTTAATTAACAAGAGTTTAAGTAAATGTGTCTAAAATAACTAGGTATCCAAGCATGTGTAAGTTTCATTGTTCCACTAATATTATTATTTATACTATCAAACATTAAGGCAAATTTTTAAAATATGAGCACGTCTAGAATTTTATAGAAATGGTAGTATTTAAGGTCAGTCAGTGTTATGGTATGCTACGGTAAGAAAATAAGTTTTTTTTTATTTAGCACCGCGTCTTACTACCCGTTTGGGCTATACGCTTAAGTACTAATTACACTAATGGATTAGGAATTGGGAAGAGTTGAATTTAGAGGAAGTGAACCCGCATTTTCGTGGAGGGAGAGTGGAAAACCATTTATGGAAAAAACACCCCCAGTTCACGCGACCGAGATTCGAACCTCGATCTCCCCGTTCTCGGCGGTATGGCTCAACACGACTGGCGCGTTAGCCAACTACGCCACCGAGGCGGGTAAAATATGGTTAATAACTTGCTTCGATGACCTCATGGTCTATGTAGTTAGAATGGCCTGCTGATAGTTTTCCACTACCCCTCCACGCAAATGTGGGTTCACGTCCTCCTAAATTAAACCTTCCCGATTCCTTAACCCATTAGCATAATGAGTACACAGGCGTATAAGCCGAACGGGTAGTAAGACACGGCGCTATAATCTTTCTTATCTCCTCTCCCACGGTCGTTACAATTATCTGACTCGTGTGCACAGGTTTTCACGTACTGGGCTATCTCATGCTGTACCTGTCGTCCTGTATCAACCCCATCATCTATGTCATCATGAACAAGCAGTACAGACAGGCCTACAAGACTGTTATCTTGTGGCGCCCCCCGCGGCTCCATTCCTTGACTCCAGCGGGGACTAGCAGCTATGGAGGTCAGTCTGGAGTTTATTACAACATGTACACTTCATTTACCCTTAAAAAGGTAACAAGCTTACCTTGCTTGTTTCTACTATGATGCAGTTTAAATCATAGGGCGATAGAAAAGCCCATTAAGGACGTTGCCTACCTGTGACGTCACGGCTGGTCAAGATAGGATTTCCCATGTTAGTGAATTTACGTTTTATTTAGCGAGTTTTAAAGATATAACGTTTAAATAGAAATGATAAATTCTTAAATAGTCCTCCAGTGATTTGTAAACGTAGTTTTTTCCACATCCTCTACAACTTAGGCTATTTGTCTTGGCCACGAAAATAGGCTGTAGGAATCTTCCTGTCAGGATGTAGATTAAAAAGGTCCGTGGTAGCAAATATCTATCTAGAATAGGAAACCAGATAAAGGTAAAATTAAAAAGCAAGTAAATGTTAAGGCGCAAATCTTAAAGTGTAAGCTCGTCAGAGGAAGAGGGAAAGGGTTACTAGCACATAGACAAGAGGCCCTCTCAGAGTGAACATCTCATTTTATTTCCTCTTATTTTGTACATTAACGCCTAAATGTGATAGTGCTTAGACTGCTTAGGTGCGTCAAGTCAAGATACAACCCGCTTCACAAAATAGATTCGAAACCTCCAAGTAGGCAACGTCGTTAAGGTAAGGACTGTAAGCTCTCCTGTAAACTGAGTGTAAATTTTTTTTGGAAACATTCAATATATGTTTCAATCCAATGTAAAATGTCAACGTGGACACGGAAACAAAATACGAGATCTTTGATTCTTCGCGCTAACGATCTACCATCGAGCGATTCTGGTTCATTTCTTTTTGGCCGCTTATTATTAGATGAACCAGTGATGGAGCATTGTCTTGCAAAACCAATGGTCCCGCGTTCGATTCCCATTTTCATATGGTCATTTTTCACTTAAATTAAATTGATTCTAGCATCACCATCACGCATAAGTTTGTAATATTTATTAATTTACAACAATAAATTTGGAGTATTGGGCGCCTTCAGAAGCAAATTAAGGTGTTTTTTTTTATGACTAAGAGGCATGTCTACATAGTTTTTAAAAAAATCACACCATTCATAATATATGTGTATAAAATATTTAGTTTTTAAGCTCTAGTTAGTATTTTGTACGAGTTCTATTATTTAAGTTCTCACTATATGTTTTATTATTTCCCGTCTCATTCCCCGTTCCATTATTTCCTTCGTATTCCTACGTTGTATTATTTCACTTACCACTCTTCTGTTATATTATTTCTGTTCTCAGTCCCCCGTTATATTATTTCGGTTCTCACCTCCCCGTTTTTGTTTTGGGTTCTCAGTCCTCCATTCTATTTTTTGATTTTCAGTTCCAAATTCCACTACTTAAGCCATTTGATCCTCATTGTTTTCTCTCTCTCTCTTTCTCTCCTCTCTCTCTTTCTGTCTTTCTCTCCTCTCTCTCTTTCTCTCTCTCTTTCTCTCTCTCTTTCTCTCTCTTTCTTTCTCTCTCTCTTTCTCTCTCTTTCTTTCTCTCTCTCTTTCTCTCTCTCTCTCTGTGTAATATCGGTTGTCATCAAATTCGTCAACCGGCAAGAAAGCAGACTTGAATGTTGTTTAATTGAACAGTCCCCCGTTATATTATTTCGGTTCTCACCTCCCCGTTTTTGTTTTGGGTTCTCAGTCCTCCATTCTATTTTTTGATTCTCAGTTCCAAATTCCACTACTTAAGCCATTTGATCCTCATTGTTTTCTCTCTCTCTCTTTCTCTCCTCTCTCTCTCTTTCTCTCTTTCTCTCTCTCTTTCTCTCTCTCTTTCTCTCCTCTCTCTTTCTCTCTCTTTCTCTCTCTTTCTCTCTCTCTTTCTCTCTCTCTTTCTCTCTTTCTCTCTCTCTCTGTGTAATATCGGTTGTCATCAAATTCGTCAACCGGCAAGAAAGCAGACTTGAATGTTGTTTAATTGAAAAACAAGAGCACGTTTATAAAGAGTTATATGAATAAATATAGATTTACAATTAATATAAACACGATTTATTTTGATTACCAAATTCAAAATATTGATATAATAATATTATATAGACATAAATCCGATTATATATGTGAACTTTTTATCCTTTTGATAGGCTACATAATTTCTTTATTTCATATCAAAGACACAATTAGTTTGCGTAGAGGAAATTTTATCATAAGATTCAGAAAGGCCTACCATAGAACCTAAATTATTAATACCATCTTTAATAATAGCCTTTTCTCCCTAGAATATAAATATACAGCTTACCTCACTAGCTAACATAAATACTAGTGGTATTTTTCACTACACTCTAGGGATTATCGGTTGCTCCAAAAGTTTAAATGGCCCCTGACAACCCCATTAAGAACCACTTAAACTTATGAAACAATATTCAAACTGGCCTACAAAAAACATGACCTCATTAAGGTTAATGACCTAATCTAAAATAATGAGTTTTGTAAAAAGTATCATTTACTACCATGAAAGCTAGTATTTAAGAAGTCCTATAGCCACCACAAGCTTATTTTTGTCCCTGAAGTACAGTATTCTCTCGAAAATTCGAGTCGAATGGGACCAAGTCCACATTTAACTATCAAATACTCAGAACATTTTCGTATCACCGCATTTTATTACCTGTTCAGGTAACTACTCGTTCGGGCTATACGCCGATGTACTAAATAGGCCAACAGTTTTAGGAATCAGGAAGGTCATATCTATGGGAAGTGTACCCACATTTTCATGGAGGTAGAGCGGAAAATCATTTATAAAAAGCCAACCTCAGTCCAATTTAATCTCTTTAATTCCAGCTTCTCGCAAACAAATTATTTGGAAAAATCTCATCAATGCTCGTCATATTCACATCGTAAAATAATTGTATTTTTATAAATTTGCGAGAAACAACCCATTCATTAGGAGAAGAAATAATATTTGACTTATTTTATGTATGGTTATAGGATAGCTATTATTTTGTAAACAAAGCTTATAGATAATTCATGAATGGAAATTAAAGTAATAAAGAAATGTGACATTTTCAAAATGGAGTGTTTTTTCCTCATATTATGTTCTGTGTAGAAAATGTTGGAAAGCAATCTATTTTATAACATTTATCCTAAATTTCAATTTAAATCAACTCCTTTTAAAGCGCATTTTCAACTTTGACAGAATTATTTTAAATAAATTGTCAGTATTTACATTAATACTTGTATATTTATTTATTTTATTTATTTAATCATTACACTCAGGGCTTTTCAAGGTTTAATTATATAAGGGTTATGGAGAAAGGGGGGAAAGTGAATTATATAGGAAGAACGCCAACAGTAGTTTAGTACTAGGATTGAAAACCACTGCAATAAATCACCTGTGGATAACCACCTTAGTCATGGTAGTCAATGGCAACCAAGTGTAACCCAAGCTAGTGCTCTAAACTACTTGGACACCGCTTGTAGTAATATATATGTTAGCCTAATAGCTGATACAAACGCATCTAGCATCAAAATTTAAAAAAACAAACTACATTTAATTGAATAAAATAAAATGTGAAATAAAAACTTGGGTTTGAATTTCACCAGTAAGTTAAGATGGTAACTAATTTAAAGAACAGTTATTACTAAGGTTATCACTTTTTTCTTGAATAAAATAAATTTATCTTTTTATTGGTGGTGGTTAGGTGTTTCTTCCCCGAATTATTTTTTCAAACATTGAATGCTTCCAAAATATGTATTTATGGCAATTTGATCAAAGAAGGTGTAAATAAAGTGATTTTCATAAATTTGATAAGAATATTTGATGGATTAAGCATAGATAAAATTAACCCTTTTAAAAAAGTTAAAGTGTATTCATATTACACTATACATAAGTTTCATACATTCCTTAACGTGTAATTATATCTCAACGTCATTGTCACCAAAAACCAAAATATGCACAAAATCTTTAGTGGAGTATTTATGCCCCAGATCAGAAAAGGGAAGAATAAAAATATCATATTAGAATTGTAGTGAAAACACGTAAATTTTTCGCTTCCTCACCCCCTTTGTCTGGGTATGGTGGGACAACGACATGCAATAGAGACGGGTGGCGACCCTAGTCACAACATTCAAGACCTAAAAAAAAAATGCTCTAGATATTTTTCTCAGTCTGAATAATTCACACCGACATGAATTTGCTGATAAGCTGTCACACGTCATTGAGTTTTTGTAACAACTATTTACCATATTCTACAGACACCACACAAGATAGGAAAACCACCATCCTAAGTTTATAACAAAGGTTTTAAAACTGTACGTCGCGACTCTCAAACACTTGGGTGACGGAAGATTTTTTTTTTTCTTACTGTTTCAAGTTTCTTCGGAAAAAAAAAATGAGAATTTTGAGAATTAAGGGTGAGGGGGGTATAGGCGTTATCTTGATTAATTATCATAGATCGCAGCACCTGTTAGCTTTAACAGATTTGTTTGGTTTGGTATTTGCATAAAGTTAATCAAGCTAGTCGGTAATATATATATATTAAATAATTATTGTTTGAATAAATAAAATAATAAGAAAATACCCTTGAAATTTGAGCATACTCTCAATGACGTTAACTCTAATGAAAACTGCATCAATGGTCGCTTGATCTAAAATATCACTTTCGATCCACAGGAGATTCCTCAGCTTCCCGTAGAGGTGTAACAGTAGCACATATCTCAGAAACCCTTGTAGATTTGCATATTTTTAATCAAAATCACAGCCCCTCCTTCAGTTCCACATTTATTCGCGAAATTTTACTTTTAAATTACGGTTAAAATCGTGATGTGAGATATAGTGTCGATACATGATTCAATTGGTCCTCATGCTTCCATTCAGGAAGCATTACAACGTGCTTCCAACTGAGACTTTGTAGATTTTAAAATTCCCTAATAAATTTAGGTTATCTAGGACAAAAATCCTATATTTCCCGATACTTGATAGGCAATTCAACATCAAACACTCATTAATTTAAATGTTTTTTCTTATTACATTATTGACAGACAGATATATCAGTGCTATTCGTAACATTGCATGAGTTGGAGATAAAACTAGTAGTTTAGATGGTATTAAAAAATTATTGCAAAGATATACTTTTCTCTGCAACACCAAATCCCCTGACTTCTCTCTGCCACATCAAATCCTCTGACTTCTCTCTGCCACATCAAATCCCCTGAATTCTCTCTGCCACATCAAATCCCCAGAATTCTCCTTGCCACATCAAATCCCCTGACTTCTCTCTGCCACAACCAATCCTCTGACTTCTCTCTGTAACACCAAGTTCCCTGACTTATCTCTGCCACACCAAATCCCCTGACTTCTCTCTGCCACAACAAATCCCCTGACTCATCTCTGCCACACCAAATTCCCTCACTTCTCTTTACCACACCAAATCCCCTCACTTCTCTTTGCCACACCAAATCCCCTCACTTCTCTCTGCCACAACCAATCCCCTGACTTCTCTCTGCCACAACCAATCCCCTGACTTCTCTCTGCCACATCAAGTCCCCTGACTTCTCTCTGCCACATCAAATCCTCTGACTTCTCTCTGCCACACCAAAGCCCCTGACTTTAACGGGGTTTCCCCGTTTTCTCGGTGCGCATAAACTCTAATACTGGACTTCCGGTTTTGGGGAGGTCATGGTTTGAATCTCGGTCGGGCGTACTGAGATTTATTTTCCCAAATAATTTGTCACCCCCTACCACCACGCAAATGTGCGTACATTTAATCTAAACTGATTCGGGTGCATTTAATTTAAACCATACCTTCCTCGTCCCTACCCTATTAGTGTACAAATGTAGATGGTCCTAACTGGTAGTAAGACATGGACAAAAGGAAGAAAGAAACTGCTGAATTTTTTGTTTTAAAATCAATATAGTCAGATCCACTTCAGTATCCGAACAGTCAAAGGCGTCACTCTCGTGTTAAACAGGCCTGTTTATGACGAGAAGCTCAGTTTTCGAATCCTGGTTGGATCTACTAAAAGTGGCTTTTCCTAAATGGTTTCCCAATCTCCTTCCACGCAAATGCGGGTATATTACCTCTAAAATGCCATCGTCCTTATCCTTACCTCATTAGAGTAATTATCATTATATGCGTATAGCCTGAACAGTTAGTAAGACACGGGGATTTAAAAAAATGTTGGCACTCTTACGAATAAAATATTATACACGAATAATCAAAGATGGAGACACCGAACTTGACTATTCTGTGTATGAAATAAGTGCGAGGCTCATGAGAAGAACTATCGATCTTCGAATCGAACCTATTGTAGGTAATGTGGCGAGACTTATCGCCCCTGCGTGAGACGACGGCCTTATTGATGGCACACCCTCACACACACACACACACACTCTCTCTCTCTCTCTTCGACCTGCGATGATCACAATCTGCGACACGAGTTTACTCGTTGCGGGTCATTTCATCGAGTCGCAGCGGAAGAAACTTTACCAGAACTGTATTTTTTTTCCTAAGGATAGAAGGAAATATTTGGTCTTTTTTTCCTAGCATAATGTGTGACGTTTGCATGTGGCATGCTACATTAAAAAAGCCCACATCTAAATAAATATTTAAAATGTATTATTGTTTATTAACAGACTAATCTAAGAGATAGGAATGGGGAGTGTAGTTTTTAGAAGAATTACAACCGCAATGGTAAGGAGAGATGTTAAGAAAACAATGAGGATAAATCACATGTGAGAACTCTCTTCTACTGGCCGAGAATCGAACCTTAACTTTCTCGTTCCCCACATTGGTGGGTACGTGGACTGTGTGTCAATCTTATAATGTCTAATGTGCCGATAGTGAGAAGGCTGGTTTATAAACCTAGCCAGGTGTATTTATGGTGTTTTTATACTAATTGATGTATGTATTACTCTCCTTAAACTCAATAGGATACATTTTCTCTAAAATTCTACCGTCTTCAACCCTAATCCATTAATATGGGCATACAAATAGCCCAGGCTATCTGATTGTACTGCTATTTTAAAGATAAGTCGTAACCTTTTTATTTCATTAATTTTTACTTTAAAATGTTAATTTAAATTGACACCTTATTGACAGATGCTTCCATATTATTGAAATAGATTAAATTTAAGCCTGATGATAAATATATAAGAAAATTAAATACATGTATTCTTATATTATTAGTAAGCAGTAATGTTATCAATAAAAATATTTGGTCAAAATGTAATTTATATTAATTTTTGGTCGATGCCAGTATGGCAATTTGTCAACTATGTCATCAGAACTGGATAAGTAGGATTAATTTAAGGTTGATGCACCAGCAATCGCTTGAGGAGAGCGGAAAACCCTATCGTTAGACGTTAGACTTAGAACAAACGCTCGTGATCTTTCACGATCAGTTATACGTTCTAAACAGCTAGTCTAGACATGTTAGCTTACATCTGATTAATCAATACTATCGACAACTTAACGCAGGTTATTAAAGCGTTTACCTACTGATTTATCAATGCCGGGTTTTAACATCTTATCACTGGGAAATTTGTTTGTTCCCTTTCACTAAGTGGGGAAAGAGGTTTGGGGTCTTGTTATATATGTTAATTTAGGATAAGTCAATAGCAGCTACCACAATAGCATTAAGGCAGCACATAAACAGTGTGTCTATAGCTATACCCCCATTTTTTTTATTTATTTTTTAGGAATGTACATATCAGACAACTAGAAGAAGTCACTAGCTATATTTTAATTTTTTTTATCATCGAATCTTACTATCTGTTCAGGTTATACGCAAACATAATAATCACTCTAATTGGGTAGGTATGTGGACAGAAGCATTTTAGAGATAATATACCCGTGTCTGCGTGGAAGGAGAGTGAGAAACCATTTAGAAAAACCACTCTCAATAGACACGACTGGGATTTAAACCCCCGAATCCCTGTCATCAGCAGGCCAATCTAACACGAGAGTGGCACCCTAGACCATTCGACCCCTGAAGTCAGTGTTTTCACGTATTAATACGTCAGTCATGTGATCTAAAGCTGTTATTTTTCATATATTATAAATACCTTAAAAACAATACTAATATATAGTGAAATGTTATCAATGTTGGCCTCCAAAAATAAAGTTAAGATTGTGTGTGTTTGTGTATGTATGTAATGTAATGTAATGTATGTGCGTACTGTATTTGCACGTGTGCGCATGCAGAACACTCTATGAACATGTCAGATAAGGTTCTCTCTGTGGTAATTTGTCCAAAGGCCTGAGTGATCAGTTCATGCTATGCTAAGAGCACCCATTAAAAATAAGAAAATTCTCAATATCTGTCAAACTGCCATACTTTATATCCATGAAAAATAAGTGTTTCATAACGTGTTATCACAAACTAATAATGAAAGTAATTTTACTAGCCGTTAGTTCAACTAAAATCCTAAACTCATCGACCGACTTCTACCCCCCGCCTCCCCTTACAACTTCTGCCCAATTACTGGAATGTCTGGGCTCAGATTTATACCGACCCCGTTGATGACAACACAAATTGAATCGTGGTTTATGATACTCGATTCGCGGTTCAAGACTGAAACAACTCGAACAACGGACAGAAGGGAAAATGGTCTGAATATTTGCTTCGACGAACAAGTTCCAAAGGTTCAAATTCGCATCACTTGATTTCACAGGATATCACCGTTTTGATACGAGGCACACGACAAGATGAACAAATTGGTCCAACGCTTTTAAACCGTTGGTGGGTGAGGGAAATTATAGTCTATTTGAAAGCTCATTAAATCCAGCTTTGTTTGACCCTGTGGGCACGTGGCGTGGGGAGTACAGGCTAGTTTTGACTGCATGGATAAGGTGCACGCCTTTGTTTTGGGGAGGTCAGATTGGTTCCAACAAGGCATTGACTTTTTTTTTTTAATTAGTAGGCTCAAACCATGGCTTATTAACCCCTTGTTTTAAATAGTAGGGATGAAGAGGGTAGCACACATATTAGTGTGGAGAATGGGTATGTATGGGAAAAACACAGAGTACCCGGCTGAGTTTGTAGATCCAATCTTGCACAATGCATGTTCAACGTCTTGAACCACTCGTCCAAAAGTGCTAAGAAGATCCTCTCCATCTGTTGCCTTTCACGGGGTAGTTTAACCAGTGCTACACCAAAAGAGAGCGACTAAAGAAAGTAAAAAGCAGGGAAATGATCACTGGAAAGTAAAGGTTCAAAAAGCCACAGAGTCATCTGACCCTCTCTACTCAAGAAGAACATTGTGGAATGGTTTCCTCTTAGCCTCTTTACGATTCTAGAGGTTATTGCCCGTTTATTTGAGTGCTAAGAGCCTGACTGCCCGTTCTGGATGTATGCGTTGCACCCCAAAAGTGAAATTGGCCATTTCATGAATTGGGAAAATTTCTGCTCATTCAGTGGCTTCTTCGCTTGTCCATTTAACGGCCACCGGGATAAAACTCGTCTGGTTCATGAAATGAGTAGCGCTTGAGCTGCCCAATTCAAGAACTGGCTATTTCATGAACTGGGTAGCTCCAATCATTACCCAATTCATAAAGTGTACCATTTCTTGCCTGGTCCATAAAATTGGTAAGTTTTAATCGTTTTAGAATGGACTGTTAGGTTTAGTTAGATTGAGTTAGTTTGATATAATATCTTAAAAGGAATTTCAGTTTAGCTTTAAGTAGATAGTACAATAAGTTCCAGTTCATGATTTAGGCAGGGGTTGATACAATTTTTTCCCAGTTCATGAAATGGTAAATAGAAGAGGCGAGTTCTTGAAAATTGACAGAAATTTTCCCAGTTTGTGAAATGGGCAGTTTCACTATTGCATATGCATATTAAATAGAACCATATTGAGGGAACAGGAATATGAGAGGGAATATCAAGTTAACAAAGCGGCATTCACATGCAAGGGGTGCTCAATCATTAGTGGAGGTAAAATATCACCCCCTTTGCACTCGGCTGGAATTTGTGCCCTGGCCTCTCATATCAGTCACGCTAGCCCCAAGATAATTACGCAGTGCAATTACTAGTATTAATATTACATTTTATTATGAATTTATCATCACCCCTATTCTGTAACTAGTTTTATGTTTACTACATTACTATCTTTATATTATTTTATAGCCAGGTATTTATTTTGTTATTATTACTATTATTTTTAAATTGTTAATTTATTAACATTAGTTATTAAATCTATATTATAATTTGATTATTATTTAGTAAAACTTCATTTTATATGTATGTCTTCGTTCGCCCTAAAATTTTGAAGCTATACGTGTCCAGAGATTAAACAAAATAAAAGATTATTTGGGTATGATTGATTGACTCTAAATTAAAAAGTAACGTAAAATTATTATTACGGGTGTCACGACTATAAAAATCAATTTTTGAATGTATGAAAAATTATTTCAAAAAACAAACCAGTACACCCACCGTTGGCTAGAAATGAAATTTAAAAAAAAACTGTTTATATATCGACATCCTTAAGGGCACCGCCTCGCCTGCCTGGCAGTAAAAATCCTCACACTGCGCTATTTATTATGAGAATGCACGACAACTCCAAATATTTTAAACATAAAAACAAATAACTTTAATCTAGTTTCTTCGCCTTAATCATAGAACTGTGGTAATTTGCCTAACACTACCGTTTAAAATGAGCTGATTTCATATTTTCACGTTTATTTTTTAAATTAAACTCAAACTGTAAGGTCGTTAGAGAGCACTATTGTGTGTAAGTTATTTCAAATTCATTTTGGGTTGTACCATATTCTAAAAAAAACAATCACTAGGGGTATATTTAGAAGAGTTAACATAGTAGGCCATATTATACTGAAACATGATAGTTTGACGAAGATGAACATAGAAGGAGATGTGGAAGAAAGCAATTCAAGAGGGAGATCAAGACTGGAATACATGAATCAAGTAGCTAATGCTGTTGGCAGAAGGTACAAGGACGTAAAAAAAAAAAAGGGNAAAAAAAGGGGGGGGGACTAAGTTGGACTAAAGTGGAGAACTGCTGCAAACTAATCGCAATATTGATGATCTGATGATTATGAGGCAAATTTAAATATTGAGAAAAAGATGAAAGTCTGTAATTAGTCTCAACTCTTCAGGTTATTATTTTGTTTTCATTCCCGATATCAACCGGCAAAAAGGTAAGCTTAAGTAGACACATTAGATGCTCATGACCGTATCTGGGCTGCCCGCAAATTTACACTAATGGATTAAGGATGAGTAAGGTAAAATTCAGATCAAACGTACCAGTATTTATGAGAAGTGATGAAGGGAATCAATTTATGGAAAAGCATACAGTAAACCGCATCCTTCCTATTACCAGACCTGATCAGACTGACGCATTTGTCAGCGTGCCCACCGGTGCGAGTTTTAAGTTGAACTCATAAAAAACTATTTAATACATACGTTTCACAAACTGATACTTGACATTTTTCATTAAGATTAGTCCTATTTATGGAATAAAATTAAATTATGTGAAAAATTACAAACATTACACGGGAATTGAAGCCAGGATTGTGGATAGCTTTGGGTGGCCGTTAATCTCCCCAGATACCCCCACTCAAACTCAATACAGTACTAGTGATAGTTGTGCCTGGATCCGAGACCAACCAGGATGGATAGGTAGAGCATTGGTATGCAAATACAAAGGTCCCAGGATCGATTACTGTGTCCAGGTTGTCATTTTTCATTTAATTAAATGTATTTAAAAAAATCGTGATCTGTAACCAACCACGACTCCTCACAAGTGTATCATCAAATTTCCCTCCGAGTCCTTGTAATGGCGAACGTCTTTATTCTTGAATTTGTTGGGAGGGCCACTCACAAAAAAAAAAAAATCTATCCAAAAGCGTACTTGTTCCCTTTATGGAGGAGCGGGTGTGGTAAGTGCAAGGATCGAATAGGGGTAGATTGGGCGCAGGGGCTGAGTGGTGGGGAGGTTGACAGTGATGGATTATCACTCTGAGCGATGGAGATCGACGGGAGGTTGTTAAAAGCAAACCCCTCCGAGCTCGCCGCGTTGTCGTAGCGCCCGTTGTTTTGTGCGAGGATATGCAAACAAGACTAGATGAGAGACTACAAGGAATAATAGATTGAGAAGACGTTGAGGGGGGAAAGGGCATACGTGACATTATTTTTATTTATTCGATTCGTTTATAGCTCGTATATACTCTACAGTAAGAACACGAGAGGTACAACAGTTCATACCTCAGTTTTAGCTTCTGTGGTGCTGAGTGACAGCTCACAACTGACTTCTGACGGCTTTGAAAAGCTACCAGACCAAATTATGTATCCCTACGCCGAACCATATGATCTGCAAAAAACATGTGTTTAGCAGCTGTCACTTCTGACAGTCAAAATTGAGGTATATACCTAAATGTTGACTGTCAGAAGTCAGCTGGTAACTGTCAGTCAGCACCAAATAAGCCATGGAGCTACTGTACACCTCTTCTTTTTATCGCGGCCAACATTGATAACAATTCACATTTGTGCACCGCTTCTAACTACCCTTCCGGAATATTCGCAAATTTACAATAATGGAGGAGGAATAATTAAGTTAGAATTAAAAATGAATGTAACCGTGTTTGCCTGTAGGTAGAATGGAAAACCATTTAGTAAAAAAAAAAAAATCCTCACTTCCAGCCGGAATTCGAACCCCAAACCTCCTTCCAGTCACGAGATTAACGCTAATGCGAATTTTATTATAAAATAGTAATATTATATAGGTTGTCACACACGCCTACTAGTACCGCAGTTGACACACGATCACCCTTGGTCAAAATATTGATCAACGAAGACTGCGGCAAGTGTTCCCTGGTGATCCATGAACGGACAACCTCACACAGCCACGAGATCCCCGAATGTCTCACCGTTCAACACGAACATAATGTTGGGAAGGAACACTTGAATTGGGCAAGGAAACAGGGAGATACAAATAGAGAAATTAAATTCAAATTATGTTATCTGAATAAAGTTTAAATAGAAAAAGTAAGTTTATAACCAAGCGCGAGGCTAATTTTCGTCAATCTAACAGAGCAGAGAATCAGTAGCTTGCACCCGTTGAATGGGACAATAGAGGTGACAATGTTCATAAAAAATCTATTAATCTTATCATAGTTGAGCAATAGAAGATTTAGAAACAACATTAATGCTTTAGGAAATCCAAACCAATATTATCAAAGTAATGTATTAATAAACTATGCTAGAATCAAATATTCAGTGCATGCAATGCATTTTAAATGTGAAGGAGATAAATTATACTGAAAGGCCATTCACATATGCCACACCCAGATAATTAAGTTTATTCTTAGTGGCAATTGAGTAACATTTCCCCAATTAGGAATGCCCCAAAAATGTTTATGACGTTAGAGTAAATAAGCTATAATTGGACACACTAAATCTGAAAGGCCACGAAAATACAGTGCCGACAAATCCACCTAAATATAGTCTCTGCACTGATGATTCGAGCCAATAGACATCGAAAGCTCTATAGAAGTTATCTCCACTGTCCCAAATCATAAAAGTGGTCAGATTCAATCATATAAATAATGGTAGAACCATTGTGCAATAAAACAAAGTTACCTTGACCCCAATTGTCACAGGGAATAATACAAAACATTAGAATAATAACGTATATAAATTAAGGTTCTAGAAAACATACATATTTGCTCCTAAGAACACCAAACATAGATTACATTAATTAACGACTTCTACACTTTTTAGTGCAAGTAGTTTAGCTAAACTTTCCACACAAATATAATACTCAAGTACCTGCCACATTCCAGCAACATGATGCAATAACTGAAGTAAGCTACTCCTAAATGAATTACATTTTTAAATTACAAATTAACATTAAATAAATTGACAAAGTGCCTGCCATCTAACAACAAAAAAAACTAAACGATATACTAACACGTCTAAGCCGACGTCAAGCGACTAAACCTACCTCAGAAGGAGACCTGTAATTTTCAAATGGAATTTCTACTCCTAGTCGACGAGACCACACATACCCTCACAGAGATCAGATAAGCGTTGAGCAGCAGGTGACTACAATCAACTGTGGCAGCGTGTCTTCTTCGGTCAGTGATTTAATAATAAATTTTATATTGTGGGCTGAACATCCAAATTTATATGATCAAAATAGCGGCCGAAAAAAAGGGTGGTTAAGGAGAAGTATTGTTTTTACCTGCGTCGTTCCCGGGAGGTCGAGCAATACGCGGTACTTGCTTATTTCGGCTAGAAGAGTTGACTGTGGTGGGAGCTTCACGCCCTCGGGCGCGACGTTCCTCATTTCTACTCATCTCTTCACTGACGCTGAATTTGTACCCAAATTATAATGAGCCATTTGAACACACCATCGGCTCGTGATTTGTAATCAGATTGTGCATGTAGCCAAAATGTAATCTCCATAAGCCGAGATCATGGAAAGTAAAAACATATCGTCAGCAGTGGTTTATTAAATGGTTTATAGGGCAGATATTTGGAACAGTGAATACATTGTGAAGGGTTAAAGACTTTTAGCCCATCACAAAGTATTGATATTGTCTAGCATACATCACACAGCTTGACGTATAAATATTTGGAAGTAGTTTAATAGCTTTTGTAACTCTCAGATATTATTATTCCTACTACCGTGCATACGATGTAATACTATGAATACTATGCAATCAGTTGCAATTTAATTTCGGATGGCATGTATCCCGAATGATGTGGGGCAAAAATATAAATATAAAAACTAAAAGATTGTCGAATGCACATCCGTAAGACCCGCTCTGTTTTCCGATTCAAAAGGGGCTGTCTTCAATAAAAAAAATTGAAGAACATGTTGTACCAAAAGCGATTAACAATATAAACATACACATATTAAAATAATGGGTTAAATAACCAAGCTATTATAGTTGTTAAGTACGGTTATAGCTACATATAAATATCATATTATTTTATATCCAAATAATTCCCCACCCAAACTTGTTTCTGATTGGATGAACGTAAGACATTGTAGGCCTAGCTATGTGTATATAATAAAATGATGATTATGGACTGGCAAGTGGGTGTGAATATATTTAAATTCTACCAAGATGAACAGTATATGAAATTCACAAAATGTACTAAAACAAGGTTACTACAAGATGCACCAGAAACATCTAATTGTTTTTTTTTAATTTAATATACATATTAGCAAACTACGCGTTGCTTTCATTCTTACTGTCATGATTTTCAGTTTTATTTGGAGTTTAGTTGAGATGGAGCACTGGTCTGTCCAACACCGCATTGCGGCAGTGGAATTACGTTCATCAAAACATAATCAATCGCAGACGTGCAAAGTAGTTTTCGATTAAAGTTCGAAAGGCGCGATGCGTCCAGACCCAGCAATAGTTTGTTACTATGGGTATCGAAATGGCATCAAGAAGGAACCGTACAGAACAGTAAACCTCAAGTAGTCCACGTTCTGTTCGTACACCTGACAATGTGGAGTGAGTAAGAGACATCAATTTGCGAAATCTGCACAAGTCAGCTCGGTGGAAAGCTCTCGCACTTCGTCTAAGCCAGGGGTTCCCTTATTTTTTAGGCTCACTACTCCCTTGATTTCATAAACTCAATCTTAATGCTCTCTACCCTACTCTATAAAAAGCATTATTCACTATAGCAGTTTGCACGGACCCCCCAAGGAGTAAAATAGCATAATAATTTTGAAACAGTAATATTTAATGGCTCATTTATTCAAATTAAAATTGTTTGATTTAATTAATTAACCAAAATTAATTAACTTTTATACAGATATACCAGCTTTTCAAAGTATGTTAATTATTTAGTGTGGATACCACATTAAATTAATCCATTATTCAGTAAATTCTTAATGCAATGAATGGGATTGATAAGTTCCCAAAATCCTACAGCCTTTAGAGGGAGGTAGCACCACTTTGGAAACCACTGGTCGAAACGAAAACGGCAATCGCGGCATTCTGCACAAATATCTCCATTTTCATCCGTATAAATTTAAACTTTCCAGGAACTTATCAACAGCACAAAGTGAGATGACTGAATTTTGTTACAAGTTATTGGACTTTGTAATGACAACCATGGCATCGTGAACAATTCAATGAAGTTAGATGAAGCCCATCTACCCAACAAACAAAATTATCGCTTTTGGACTTCAAACCATTCGCACGATCTTCACCGACTTCCTCTCCATGGTGTTAAAATGACAATGCGGTGTGGAATTTCTTCCGGTGGCTTTATAGGTCACTATTTCTTTGATAATGAGGAGGGGTGAACTTTAATAATAATCAACGCCGATTGGTACACGGATATGCTGGAAACATTTCTGCGAAATGATCTACATCCTCGTCAACATGCATCACTGTGGTTTTAGTCAGATGAAGCAACTTATTACACATCACGTGGTTGTTCTCAATTAGATGTTTCTAAAGACATGCTGCACCGTGTTATGATACTCTTGTTGTCTCAACTGCAGGAGTGTGGTGAATAAAATGGAGGTCACATGCATAGTGTCGTATCAAAAGTATGTACATATCTATGTTAATACATTACTCTACTTTGATTTTACTCGTTATTTCATTACAAAAACCGTCAAGTGTTTCTGGTGAACCCTGTTTTCCATTCGTGACTTCATGTGAGGGCGGCTGTCATGTTTTATATATGTTAGTAATACCTACAAAATAAAATTAATAATTGAGTAAAATGTTGTCATTTTGTATTTTCTAAACTGTTCTTCCTGTCGACATCATGAGCCACTAAAGATCGTTTGGGAACAGAGTGTATGTACGAGTAGGTGGCATTTTTAGCAGCTCTGAAACAGACGGAACGAGTTAAGCTTTTTATGTCCCAAATGTTTTTTCAATGAGCCCTAAATCTAATTAAAAAAAACTGTGAAGATACTCTGAGGGTCAAAGGTTATAGGGGCCAAACCTATTACAGCACTAATGAAATACCCGGTTAGTATCACTTAATAAAATAAATCACTGGTGCTTATGTAGCTTTAGCTGGAAGAATCCTCGTTTCCATTGTAGATGGAAACTTAGTCCTTAAGAAAAGTATGTTTTCTATCATGAAATTTTGGAAGAAGATGTCGGATACATGATTAATTACCAGGCCATAAAATATCTGACCTGCATGATTGACTATCTTTAGATTTACAGATGTGCAAAACAATTTAATTTTTGTAAAACATATTTATATAGCTAGGAAAAAAAGTTTTATTATAATTAGAAATCATTTCATATGTGAAAATGTATTTATAATATTGTAAAATTACCCAATTTGGTGAAAGCATGGTCGAGTACAGTTCTCGTAGTAGATTGGATTGCCAAATATTGGGGTTGGATTCCAGGTTGAGTGTACTGAAAGGTGTTTCTTTTCTAAGTGGTTTTACACTCTCCCTCCACGCATATGCAAGTATATTTTATATATAAATCCTACCTTCTTCATTCCTATAAAATTAGCGTATAGCCCGAACGAATAGTAAGAAGCATTGGAAAAAATTTAATATAAATATACAAAGGGCTATCCAAAAGGGGGGAAAATATTTATACCAAGGGATGTCCAGAAGGGGGAAAAGTAGTTATACCCAGGGATGCCCAGAAGGGGAGGAAAGTAGTTATACCCAGGGATGTACAGAACAGGGGAGGAATTGGTTAAACCCAGGGCTGTCCAGAAGGTGGTGACAAGTAATTATACCCAGGGTTGCTCAGAATGGGGGGAAAGTAGTTATACCCCAGGTTGCCCAGAAAGGGGGAAGTAGTTATACCCAGGACTGTCCAGAAGGGGGGAAGTGGTTAAACCCAGGACTGTCCAGAAGGGGGGAAGTGGTTATACCCAGGACTGTCCAAGAAGGGGGGTGGAGGGGGAGATAAATGAGACAGTTTTTACCAGGAACCCACTTTTCAAGGTCCTTCCTATCCCCAAACTACCAAAAGCATATCGCTTTTACAGTAACAAGTTTTGTTAGTTGCATCAAAAGTGCATAGAGGGCATTCTTCAGGTTGTATTTTTTGCACATATTATTTTTAGACACAGTTTCTTTTAAAAACAAGGAACATTTTAAATATAATAATGTAGCTTTTACAATATCAGTAAATTAATGTAATATTTTTTACTAACACAGTTGAAATATCATGTTAGTAAAATGTAATATAGAATCAAAATTACAAATATGGTTAGTTATTTTGTTTGAGAGGATGCCCCCAAAATACCATCTCTCCAGACTCCGCGAATCCTTTGGGCTGCCTTCGTTATACCCATATTACCCTTCTACCCTATTATACAAGAAAGGTGGGGACAGGGAAGGGTAGTTAGCCCACAAGATTACGCGCCTAAGTGATTCTACAAGAATTAATCACCGCTGATGTACAATAGTGATTGCGGTTATCAGAATCTTTCCCAGCTTTTTATGTGCTTGCGCGCAACAGTGTCATATGTGCTTTGGGAAAAAAGATATTCGCTTTCTTGCCACGCAATTACTAAGAGACTTGTTTAGTTTTATATAAGTACGTTAAAAAAAAAGCTAATTAAATTTATTGTTTGTAATTTTTTATAATGTTTGTTCTTCATTTTATAGAACTCAAAGAATATGGGCTACTAACACTTAGAATATCCTCATTCTAAACAGCTCTAAGCCTCCTGTATCCATTCAAAGGTTCTTAAACGGGATTCGAACTCGAATCCTTTTATAAACCAAATAGAGGTAGTTTATAGTCTATAGCGGGTCGTGGAGTGCTACCAGGATAAGTAGAGCTTGTCAAAACTGTGCTTGGTTCCCGTTTGACCAATCATACATAGGGCCATGCAAGACCGAAGCTCAGTGGGATGTTGATTTGCTTGCTAAGTGTGATGATTTTTCCAGAAAATGACGTCCTAATCTGAGTGGCACAATAGTACAGTCCCAAGCACACTACTGCGGCACTACTGGCCCACTCAGACAACTGCGAAACTACTAATCTACTCACACTAATGCAACACCACTACTCCACTTACATCACTGCGACACTACTACTCCACTCACACTACTGTGACCATACTACTCCACTCACACTACTGTGACCATACTACTCCACTCACACTACTGTGACCATACTAATCCACTCACACTATTGTGACACTACTGCTACACTCACACTATTGTGACACTACTGCTACATTCACACTATTGTGAGACTACTACTACACCAACACTAATGCGACACCACTCCTCCCCTCAAACTATTGTGACACTAATACTTCCCTCACACTACTCCACTTACACTACAGTAATGTGACACCACTACTCCACTCACACTACTGTGACACTACTCACACTAATGCTACATTACTACTACACTCACACTGCAGCAACACCACTGCGACATTATTACTCCACTTACACAACTGCGACACTATTACTCCATTCACACTAATATAACACTACTTCACTTACACTACTGCAATATTACTACTCCACTCCCACTAATGAAACACTACTACTCCACTCACACTAATTAAACACTACTACTTCACTCACACTACTGCGACACTGCTTTAACGTTTTGAACCTACGGTTCAAATTATTTAGTTCAATTGTGCCCAACATTTTGGAAAAAAAAAATGACCATATTTTATGAGGAGGGGGGGAAAGTATAAAACATCTATCTACGTTTAATAAAATTAGCATGCTACTAGTAAAGGTGTTTTTAATAAAAATATATAAATTGTATACCCTTATTGGCCCAAATATAGTAAAGATTCTCACATAATACGACCTTAAAATTTTTAAGGTGCTTTACATAAAAATAATAATAGGTAAATGTGATGCGCATATAATGGATTTCGGTTTTCAGAAGGACATTTTTAGGAGAAAAACATCGTGCTATATTCGGGCCAATACGGTACATTAAAAGGTGTGTGCAGGTATTCCAATATTCCAACACTTAAATTATCCTACTTTATAATTATTACCTTAAGAAAGATTTATCAAATTTATTTTTAACTCGATTTGACATACCCTAAACAAAGAAAGTTATATTTGGTAAATGATTAATATATTATTATGTATAGCAAGGAAATTAATCTAAAAATATTTAGGATTCTAAATCGTTTAAATTAATCCCTCAATAACTTTAAATGGGACAAATACTACGTAGTTCCCATTTAACCTATATTTAACATCCATCCTATCACTTACAACTTTTTAAAACGACAAAAATCTTAAAAAGTTAATAGAGACGTAACAATAAGTTTTAAACGTGTCTTTTTATCAAGTGTTAGATACAAAATAAAATAAAGCCCCGTTTGAAAATTGTTTTGCGATCAACAAAAACTTGTGAAATTAAGATTGAAAGGAAACTGTTGCTAAGCTAATGTTAATATTATGGCTTAAAACTTTGTAAAACGGGTCAGTGCTTTATTGCAAGGGCGAAAGATTCGCTACAACTAATAGTGGCTTGGTTGGGTGTGCTCGCCAGGAACCAGGGACCCCAGGCTGGTGGTCAGACACGATGTGGCTCATGAGAGCGTCTCAGCGTTTCAACCCACCCCGGTGACCACCCCTCGGATCAAGAAAAAGAACCCCGGGTAAACGCGGTCTGTACACTGTACATCCCCCCAGTGGTTGAATTTTGGACTTCACTTTAAAGAATCTACTGTGCTGTTAAACTTTTGGCGTGTGGTTCTTCAGCACATAGAACTATAGCATCATGTGAACCGCGCTTTATCGACATACCGAGTATTGGTGTCTCTCATAATGCATTATAATATATTATAGCAGAAATACCCGGCGTTTCCCGTGGTTACAACGCAATGGATTGCGTGGTTACCCCTGGCAACACTCTTCTTTGCTTCAAACAGACTGGGAAAAAATCTTTTCAATTTATTTATTCCAACCCAGTTTTTAGTTAATTTTAAAAAATCAAAACGAAATCTTAAAATTCCGGTGCTCATGTTTGTGTACAGGGGCTACTAATCTTTGAATTTAAATTTTGGACCTCTTCGTGCTTATATATCGTGCAACGCTTATGACATACAAACAAACAAACTATTTATTTTATTAATTTATTTATGTATAGAAACAGGAATAAGAAGATGCCTGTAGTATCATGATAAATGTGACAGTGCCATATGGGATATTTTGTCTCGGTGAACAATTTTCAAAGGTATAGTGTTATGGGATCCATGCAACTATGTGTTTTGTGAGACTACAGCATTGTGTGAGATAGTGTTTTTTTATAACACATGAATCTAAAAAATAAACTATTAGATTTCTCTAATCAAAGACAGTTTGAACGAAAGTGTTAATTTTTGCGGGTGTAATAACTTTTACATCCTTGTGGCAGTTTCTTCTAAATCAAACAGTCTTAACAAACCTGGCCTAATATAGTCTAAGATAGCCAATGTTTTTAGAAGAGCTTAATATTACAAGTAAAGATAAGGGGGAAAATAAATATGAACAGGTATTTTTTTAGATGCAACGCAGGTACTGTTAACCTTTCAAGTACTGCCAATTTGGAAACATCTGTTTCAAAAATATTTATAAATGAATATTATGCATTATTATTTATTGTAAGGTTTTTTAACTACTTAAAATAGGGGTTATTATTTATGAAATTTACCAATGTATTTGTGAAAAGTCTTATTTTATATATTTTTATAAATGTTTCCTTGTAATTAAGTTGTAAGTTTATATTTTTCTAATCAATTTTCTTTTAATTCATGGTAAATGTCTCAATTACTAGTCTCAAGGAAATACTTGTATAAGAAGTTTAATAAAATTGATGTAAAAATATAAAATAATTATGTATTTGATTACTTTTTGGTTCTTTTTTTTTACCACCGTCCCTAGTAATAAAATTACTGTGAATTAATTCTTAACAATAAATCAAACCACTAACCACATTTAATTTTAAAATTACCCGCATCGACTAGCTCACTTAGCTTGGTTTGTTAGTTTCGGAGAGGCTGGAGTTCGATTCCCGGCCGGGTGTACTGAGGGTGGTTTTCCCTCTTTCCTTCCATGTAAATGCGGGTAGATTATCTCTCAAATGCTTCCTTCCTCATCCCTACCCCATCAGAATAATTATCATATAATATGCGCCCAACCTAAACAGGTGGTAAAACTCACTGATAAAAAGACTGTCAAAGTGTCTTCTTATCAAAAGAATAATATCTTACTGATGCCATCGTACGTAAGTTAGATTTTAAGACGCGTGCTGATGTAAACTTGTATTTGTTAAAATAAAAAGTTTAATCTAATGAACTATTACCTATAAGCATCTGTGGGTGGATGGACAAAGCGTCAGTCCCATATAGTCTAGATTGCCGGTGACGGGAAAGTCCTGGTTTGAATCCAAGTCGGGTGTAATAGAGCTGTATTTTATTAAACGTTATTCTAACTCATTATCTCGGTCAATAGCACGTATGTCTACTAAATTAAGAATCCCCGGGTTGGATTCCCGATAAGTACTAGAGGATAAGGGGCTGCGTATGTTATAGAAATAAGCTAGTTTTTAAACCATGGGTTTATATAATCAATCTGTTTAGAAAATGCACGTTAAATAGCTCGAATTAATACTAGTTAACAGCTTTCCCTCTGTATTCGTGTCAATTCGGGTACAATTCCTCCAAATGTTACCTTCTTCCCTAATTCATTAGTGCAAATATGAGGATAGCCCGCACGTATATCAAGGACAGTGAACATAAATATATATATATATATTTGTAGACTATTAAATTACTCATTACCATCTATGTTGACAGATTAACCATGTTTTAAATATATTTAACAGTGCAGGAAAAGCTGAAGAAACTGCCGGAGCTGATGAAACTGCCGGAAATGTCCTCATATTCGTTGAATGTTCTTCCCAGAGCGTCTTTTTTTTTAAATGAATTTAATGATTCACTGACTGCCAAATGCTACGAGACTAATAGAACAGATGGATTACAAACGCGACAAAGATTTACTCTTTGATAAAATTCTATTGCTCACTATGCTATATTTTAGGAGGGCAGACAATTTTTTTTTTAAAAAACACAGCTAGATTTTATTCCGTTTCTTCCTACCACATGTTTAATGTATGGGATGAGATAAGGGGGGGGATAGTTATTTCAAAGCATATACAACTAGAACAAAACATAGAAGTTTTATTACAAAATAGATTGATCTCTTGACCTATGAATAAATATAAAGCTCGTTATGTGACATTAATTTATCATTAACATCGTATAATCATTTGGAGTCCACAGTAAAAAAAGAAACAGAAATATTAAGTGAAGACTAAAGAATAACAAGCGACTTTTTTTAAAAAATAAGAAAAAGAAAGAAATAGTAATGGTGTAATGTATATTTTGTAGTCTGTAATATATCAAACTGTACAATGTACAAGAAAATATAATGTAAACATAATTCTATTCTTTTCTGGACTACATCAATGCTTTTTTTATAAATGAAATTCGCATTTAAGTTTTAAATAAAAAAAACACTCTAAAATACTATTTTGGAAAAGACACTTGTATTAATTCAGCATCTGAGCGTTCAGAACTACGCCAGACCACGCTGATAAACGATGTAATCTTCCTCTTGCAAGTTTAAACCAAGAGATTACAGAGGCCATTCATCTGGAGAGCCTTCGCAGAGATCCCGCAACAATGGACGCGCTTTGGGCTTCATGAGGGGAGGGGGGGTGGGGGAAATAGCCACAACTTGGGCGCAAACTCGACTGAAGGAAGTGATTCGTCTTCGTCAAGAAACTAACCAAAGGACTCTTTCAAGATATAGGCTACTACCCTTGTTAAAAACTTTTAACTTTTATTTTTATGTGTGTGGGTTTTGTTTGAACTTTTATATTGTTACAAATTGTTCGTGTGGAAAAAAATAAACCGTTTCTTAAAAACTATTTCAAAGGAATTAAGATAAAAAATAAAATGATGTTCAATCAATTTGTTTTTGACTTGACATTAAAAAATATATAATCTCATAAAAACGAAGCATATATATAAAGTCTTGTAGTAAGAATAAAACTATCTCAAGATTGTAAAGAAATTTTTTTTTATGAATCTTTAGTTCAGAAAAAAATATTTTTTCATGAAATTTGTGTGTTTATATATGAACTTAAGCTAAAAGATCTTTTGAAATTTTCTAAAAGATGAATTATTTTCAAACATAATAATTTATTTAAGATACCCATAAAAGTTTTTTAATTTTGAACGCAAAAAAAAGGGGAATTTTACTCAATTATTACACAAATAGATTAAGAGAGTTTGATGAAATATCTTTCAATAATAGAGAGAGTAGTGTATGAATTGTAAAAATTAGTATCAATCAAAAGTGTTAATAAACACTTCTAATAATACTTCCCTTGAGAATTAGTGTAAAAAAAAGGCGCTGGCCTTAACTTTGCCCAAATAAAACATTATTATTATTATTATTGGCTTTTTTGTAACTTGTTGAAAGAACAAAACATATTAATAAGTCATGTTTTTGTTTCGTGGTTGCGACAACAAGAGATATTACAGTGCATAAAATAATACATTAAAAATTATTAGGATATTCCCACCTGTATCTTCTTATAACTGGCCACCATAATATTTTTTTTAGAGCTTGGAGAAAGAGCCATACAAAATATTAGTTTCAAAATAAAACGTTATTTTGTAAACACACGCGCATTAACACAGCCGAAAACAGTTTGTATGGCCTCATCAACGGCTCTTATTTCTTATCTTATGGTTTGGTTCGCCATCTTAATTTATGAAAAGAAGACAGCCTCTCAGAAGCTCTCGTTTGAAAAACATTTTTAAATGTACTAAAGACACCCCTTTCACAAAAAAAAAAAATCTAAGCGGTAGTTTTCAAAATTTTGTATTTCAATAATGTAAAAACGCTTAAAATAAATAAATAATTAAAAACAAATGGTTTGCTGTGAAAGTTTTGACTCCCCAAACTGAAAGCAGCTCAACATATGATCTGACAGATCATATGGTTTGATGAATGAGTATATATGAGAGTTGATTCTGGTCACTTTTGCTAGTTGTCACCTACATTCCTACCGTAGCTGGGGTATCTAAGTGTTCCTAAAATATAACAATGTGGCATCCCGTGTTTAAACAATAATTAAAACTCCCATTTCTATATTGCATACGAAGCTTGGTGTCTATCATCTGCAAGTTTATTAAATTGATATATTTATATTGACACACATCCTACGATTTTTATGAATGTAACCACACAAATATAAAACTTTAGGCTACTTTACCTGAAGAAATGTACACAAGTAGTTTATTTTCTTTAAAACTGCTCCACTGAGTAAAAACCACGGACACTCCTTGTAGTTACCACATTTTTCTACTATATTTAATTAACTTTTTGAAAGCTTCCTTATTTGACTTATATTCAACAGTTACTTTCAAAACAAATTAAAACGTCACAATCGAATGGTATAATGATTTGTAATCGTACGCATAGATAAAGAAGGTATATGGTTGCATCTTCCTGTATAAATAATAGAACACAAACTTGAGTGCCGTGAGTGGCCGGATTGTGAACTAATAGATTCATTAAAGTCTAGTGAAAGACCATAACCAAGAACACATTCGTAGTAATATGATTATTACCTAATTATTGACACATGCTTTGTTGTAAACTTAAGACTTTATTTGTTGTTGTCTTCACAAAGAATGGATTTAATTTTGCAAAGCATCTGAATGGAATAAGGTTGGATAGAAATTTCAATTTTAGTATTCTCAGATTGTAACTGAATCCTAATATGATTCGAGTGACTAAATAATATAAAGAAAAATATTATATTTATGTATGAAATAAGAATCAGAGTGCAAGTGGCTGGGCAGTTTGTCCTTGCAGAGAACCCCGCACATGATATTGGCCCTAGCGAGTAATTATTAAAGCTGGGTATATATTAGTGATTGCAAAGAAATATAGGTGGCAGGTCAGTCGTACAAATATGGCGGAGCTAAACGGTAATGACATTGAGATTTATTATTTATTATTTGCCATTCTATCAAATACACTTCGCTGAGAACAAGATTAGTAAAATTGAAAAGATAAGTAACGTATACATTATTTGTACATTTAAGCAAATAAAAAACTACATTAAATACCTAAAAAATAATATTTAATAGAAAAATCAAAAGTATCTCACGCTCTTTTAAAACATATCGAAACCCAGATGGGTTATCCTCGTAGAATGAGACATCTGCATGCATTATTTTGTTACTGTATTGTATCTACTTAAGCAAAATAACAAATATATTGTTAAATTAAACATTGAAACAAGGATAGAAAGGTAAGTCCCACACACTTACCAGAAAAGTGTAGGCTTCAAAGTTCACAATTAAAAACATAACTATGAAATTTCCTGGGCACCTCAGTCCCTTTCTTCAGCAGAAGAGAGTAAAACACCAAATGGACCAATTTAAAGAGAATAGAAAGGTAGCGCCACTTGGAGGAATTTGATTATGGTATTGCTTACGTCAACCGGTACACAACAGTTAGGCCTATAAGTTATTTTAAAACGAAGACGGCCAATTATACATATTTTAATAGGTAGAGTAATGACCTTAATTGGACATTGGTTTGGATTTTAGAGGTTTATTTATTATTTAAAGTTCTAAAATGTGACCTGATTTTTAACAACTTAGTTTGTCCTCTATATAGATTTAGGTACGTAACACACTGGTGTGTTCACTGAATGACGTCACAAGTTCAGCCAATCTGTGTCTTTCTCTATCTGACGCTACCTTCTAGTATATTTACATTGAACTGGACTATGGCAGCATGGAATGGATAGAGGTAGATCATGGTCACTTAGACACAGTTATTGCCTGTTTCTCGATGTATTTCTATTCGACTATTTCTGAATGAAAACCTTTAGTATTACAATAAGTTTTGATTAGTTCTACAATAAAAACGGTCGTGTGTACTGAAGGTGGTGCTTCACACTGTAATTTTCACAGTAGTTTTTCCATCTTTTCTCAAGACGGATGCTATTGCATTTTCTAAGAATTGGCCTTCTTATATAATTTATTTGAAATAATAAATCGCTGACAACATGAAGAGGTATTAGCCTATTATACGTGGCACAAAATTAAGAGGATAAATTATAATTTGTTAGCAACAAGAAATATTAAACATTTATAAAACCCATACGAAAATTATTTTTTTAGTGGCAACTTACTCTTTAATAGTTTGCAAATGAAATAATAATAATGTCGTACAATTAATTGAACATGAATTTAAAGCTTCATTTAATTCTAAAATTATTGTATTAAAGGGTAGAGAATTTGAAATTAGTAAAGAAATATGTCAAAACCGCAGAATCCGTCTGTGGTCTCTCTATAGCACCACGCAATTTTGATTTCTCTTAACATTGTCCTACTTTCCCGCGTGGCATGCAAATTTGACTTCTCTATACAGCTACTTTCTCAAATGCCACCACAAGCAAAGTAAGAGGGGATACAGCGAAGAAAATCCTGTATTTAATATTTTACAAATACTTTTCCTCTCCCCTACCTTTTTACGATTGTTTCGCCGAGTAATGGTCCGGAGCAGTGGTTCTCTCTCAAGTACTTGCATGAATAAAGAAAGAGTCGAAGAACTCTGGAAAAACGATATAACTGCACACATCCACAAATTGAGCTTACGCTGTCGAAATATAGCCTGACATAGCGGAGATATATTTCATTATTTAATAGGAAAAGTGGAGTACTCTTTAACTTACCTCCTTTTTTAATCTTCAGGCCCACAAAATACCAACGTATTCCATTTTTTATATTATTTTTGATAACATTATGCAAACTTTTATTAGACAACTTGTATTTTTAATTAGTATTAAATATTGTGAAATCCTTATTTCAAATTCCTAAATAACTTATACTTGTGATCTATGCTTGTGACTATTAAAATTATGTACAAACAATAATTAAAAAGCCATTTCAATTTTGGTCAGTGGAATAGTTTAAAACAGAGAACAATTAAAAATGTTGTGAACTCTTTAAGGGGGTGGTACACATACTTTGCTCAAGTGGACCTAATTTTTATTTTTGGGCCCTGGTGCAGTTACAATTACGGTGTATACATGCCACTCAAAAGACCCCGGTTCGTTCTCGGGTAGGTGTTGTATAAAATTAATTGGTTGTGTATGCTCACTTTTTCATCTAGAAACTATAATTTTTGCTTCAAGGTTGGGTGTCTAGTGCTACTATCCAAGGCTATGTGTTGTGTCTTGAGTTTATAAAATGCACGTTTAGTTTACAAAATAAAAAAATTAAATAAAACCAATAAGTTTAAATAAAAAATATTTCTTTAATTCTAATGTTGTCTGTTGTATACTTTTTTCTTGCAGTTCCCTCGACACCCTAAAAAAAATATATATTTAGGGTCTCTTATTTCAGTGCAATAATTTATGTATGTTTCTGGGGCGTTAGCCCCTTTGCAGGGTAGAAGGGGGTCAAACTTAAAAGCTTCCATGTTTTAGTCTGTAGAGGGTGTTAGCGTCGTATGAAGTCACGAACAAAATTGAGAGGAAGTACGGAAAGAGTTTCAAAGGAACGTGATCTAATTTATCGTGCGTGTTTCATGGCGTTGGACTCGTAAAAATGTCCTTGTCTGTGTCTTGTCGCAATGGAAACACAAGTTGGGTGTGTTTTTTTTATTATTACTTAGAGTCGACGCATTAAAGTCCATCTGGGATAAATAAAGAGTAGAATAGGGCCAGGCTAGTTCTATGCTCTGTTTGAAACAATCGTTAAAACGTAGACAAAAAAATGTGGATAGACAAAACTATAAAAGGAAACGTGTAAATAATATTTTGGTAGTTTTTCTTTTATTAATAAATAAATGACGCATCAAAAACGACGTCTTTCTACCCGTCCGGGCTATACGCACATTAGCACTAATGGTGGTAGAGATGAAGACGATAAAATTTAGAGGAAATGTACACGAATTTGCGGGGAGAAAGGGTAGGGAACCATCTAGAAAATAAAATAATACAACCAGCTGGAATTCTAGTCTCAACCTCACAATCTCCAGTAAACCAAACTAGATGAACCTGATACTTAGCCCACGTGCCCACCAATGCGGGAATATAATAAATAATTAACACCTAACAATTATTACTTTTACCCGCTCTGGTCGTGTCGTGGTCAAAGACGTTCAACTCGCATTGCATTTATTTTCTGTAGTCAGGGAGGTCGGGGTTTGAAGCTCGGCCGGGTGCACTTATAGAGGACTTTTCTCTCTCTTCTATTTAATCGTTGGGACTTTCTCATCATCTTTCTACGCTAATTCGGGCACACTTCATACAGACTACTCTCTTCGTGTTAAAGAAGGCTTCAGTCGTGGGTGGACTCAACATGGCATTGGTCCACGTCGGTGGGCACACGGTCTAAGGCATCACTCTCTCAGTAGACTGGATTGACGATGACGGGTAGATCGGCGCTCTAAGTCTGGTTGGGTGTACTGAGGTCCTTCTCCCCCCCTCCAAATGATTTTCCAATCTCCCTCCACACAAATGTGGGTACATTTTCTTACAATTATTTTTTCATCCTTAACCCAACTTTGTAAATATGCAGGTAGTAAGAAGTGGTTCACAAAAAAAAAATCATGGGGAGGAAATGAACGTCAGAGAGCATTCGACGTGGAGAAATAAAAAATGAGTTTATTCAATGTTTTTGTGTTTATTTCTAAAGGACATTGCGGTAAACTTTTGTCTTGAACCCGCTTTCAACTTACGCTGTATGTATGGGAAGGGGTGCTCCTTGGGTTATGACCTTAACTGAGGGTGTTTATGGTTGTTCCAGGAATGGAGTCTATCTTTTATATCCTTTCTCGACAAACTATGTGGGCGGGGCCAGTAAACGTCTTACCCTTATCCAGAAATATTGACCTATAAAAACCTCTCTCTAGTTGACAGCGAATTGGCCCACTTAATTATTTTTCAAAGATCACCTTAGAAAGTTATTTAGAAGATTTTTATGTGGCGCGCTTAACTTACACTTTATAAACACAGATTACGTCATCACGCGACTTAACTAGCTAGACCAAGAACTTGCACGCCTAAAAATACAAACCAAGTTTTGGTACCTAGATGTTTACTGATTTGGGTAGCCAATGTATTTTACTCAATGTGGTTTCCCTTACTTTTTCCAGACGAATGATTTTGCATCTGTTTGAGGTTATGATCATCTTTACCTATTTAATTTCCTTAGACCGAGATTCAGTTGCTGCATGGTTCAAGGCGTCATTTTCACAATAGCTTAGACTGTCTATAACAAGGAGATCGGGGTTATAATCCCGGTCGGGTGTACTGAGGGTGGTTTTTCTATATGGTTTTACACTCTACCTCCACGCAAATGTGGATTCACTTTCTATTAATTCAGCCTTGCTAAAAAAAAGTGTCCTTCGAATAAATAGTGAACATAGTGGCACTAAGAGCCGTGTATGTATAAAATAATATATACAGGGTGTATATTAATTGATGTCAAATATTCTTAGGGTGTATTCCCATAGACCAAACATTAAGAAAAGTTCATATAAACATGGGTCTATAAACGCTCAGTTTTAGAACTAGTTATTTAAGGTTTTTCTCAAAGACAGGTTGGTCGTGGGTGATCCGTTGAATGGTCTACTCGATCACCAAATTTGAGCCCGATTAATTTTTATCTCTGAGGATCGTAAGTAAATGGATGTGAGCAAATATGTAACATCTCAAGTGTGTTCGACCGAGTACGACAAAGCATGAACGCAGGCCGACACAATTTTTTTTAAAACCATTTTTGTTACAAAATGTTCTGTCTTATATTTGTGTTTGTTTCTGTTAATTTTTGTCTTGTTATAATTTCATTGCTTCTTCTGTTGGATTGCTTGGAACCATGTTTATATGAACGTTACTAAATGTTTAGTCGGTGGAAATTAGCCCTTAGAACATTTGACACCAATTAAAATACATACTGTATATATAGTCAAGATGCGGATGTCAGTCAAACCCCATTCAACCTAAACTTGGTTAATTCCCGAGACAAGATTATGAATATGGCCCAAAGGTGTCATCCATAAGCCACGTAACGCTTTCTTCTTACCTTTTTTGACCTTCCCACCCCACCCTTTTCCCCCTAACAACAAGTAGACGTTTAGCCTGACGCTTCCCCTCCTTCTGATTTCAAAAAAATGTATGGCAATATTTTATTAATTTTATTTATTAAGAGTAATATTATTTTTTCAACATTAGAATTTAAGTGTGTTACGTAACATTGTGATGTACCACCTCACCCCCCAAGCAGACATTAGAGCTTCCTCCACCCAGCAGCGTCACGTGGTATAGATGACTCCTAAATATCCCGCATCAATAGATACGCAGTGTAAGACGTCAGATTCACAGTAGATTGGCTTGCCAGTGACGTGGAGGCCAAGCTTAGAATATACGCATTGTGCACTGGGCTTGATTTCTCAAATGTGATTGATCACCGTGGTTTTCCCCGACTTTCTTACTGATAATGCTTCCTTTAAAACTATACTTCTCGTACCTAGACCCTCTTAAATTAAGTCATTAGTAACCTTTGATTTAACGACATTGCCTTCTTGGAGATTTCGAAGCTATTTTTGCGAAGCGGGTTGCATCTTAACTTGACGCACTATCACACTTAGACGCCAATGTACAAAATAGAAAGAAAGGGAAGAAAATGAGATGTTCACCTTGTGGGGGCTCTTGTCTATGTGCTGATAACGCTTTCCCTCTTCCTCTGACGAGTTTATACGGCCACTTTAATATTTGCGCCTTGATAACACTGACTTGCTTTATATTTTTTACCTTTTTATTGTTTCCTATTCTAGATAGACATTTGCTATCACTGACTTATTAACCTACATCCTGGCAGGAAGATTCCTACAGGACATTTTCGTGACCAAGAAAAATAGCCTAAGTTGTAGAGAATTTATAAAAAAATAGGTGTACAAAAAACTACTTAAAGATAAAAATAATAGTTTTATGACACTGTAGTAATATTTTTAGAATTATTTATGAATGTATTGCTTTTTGTTTAAACGTTATATATTTAGCTGAGTAAGACATAAAATCATTAACATGGGAAATTCTATCTTGACTGGCCGTGACGTCACAGGTAGGCAACATCCTTAAACCACTGATTAGAAAAAAGACGCTGAAGCATAATAACTAAATATAGGCCTGCCCAGTGAGTTAAGTATTCTGGATTCGATTCCCGCTATGCCAAAAAAAAAGTTATCAGTGGTAAAATTGGAGTCTCACTTTTCACAGTAACGAATTGGCATTTGAGAGTGTGGTTGTTTTGTCTATTTAGAATAAGTTAGTTTGTAAGTCATATAAGTCAATAATCAGTCAGTTCATAAAGAGCACATTAAATATACCAAATTTTACAAATTTCAAAGATTGATACTGTAGTAAAATCTATATGAGCGTGGGGCAACATTGTTAAAAAGAAGTAGGGCAACCCCTATTTCTTATTTTTCATCCTATCTTATATGGGGGTTAAGGGGATGCTATAGGGGATGATCAAAACTGATTGAATCCATCGTAAAACGATTTTACTGCCCCCTTTATGAGGATAAGCTCTATGGGCTAAGAGTGGACCAAGTACACGTCTACGTTCTTGCTGAGAGGGTGCGGGGTTTGATTCTTGGCAGGCTCAAGGGATGATCAATGTAAATGGGATTATCTAAGCTCAAACTAATTTATATCTCTCCATACAAATGAAGGTATCTTTCCTTTAAAACCCCATTTTCTTTATTAGAGTAATTAATGCAAAAAATTGTATAGTTTAGAAAAAAATAATTCTATAATTATTTTATTTTCCTATGAGCTTCCATTACATAAATAAAATAATTGTATATATTATTTTATTATTTCACCGCATCTTAGTATACATTCGAGCTATATATATATATATATATATTAATAAAGGTAATTTAATAGAGACAAGACACGTGCTACTCTCAGAGTAGGTAAGACTGCCGATGACAGGGAGATTGAGGATCTCAATCAGGTGTTTTGAGGGTGGTTTTTGCAAAATGGTTTTTCACTCTCAGCTTCAAGCAAATGCGGGTACACTTCTTAAAAATATAACCTTCCTAATCCCTAAAACCATTAGTATAATTAGTACATAAGAGTGTAACCCGAACGGGTAGTAAGACACAAACTTAGGTCATTATCGATTAAAAAATTGCTAATTTTTAATATAATAGAGTATCTTTTTAAACGCATTAAAAAAAATTCTTCGGGTGAATATTTTATGTTAATTCTTAATATTCTGGTCCAATTTTGATTAGGAAAAAAGAACAGATTTTCACATCAATATTTTATTTCATCAAAGTTTAAAAAAAATCTCTTCTCTAAATTTGTTTGAATTTTGAATGTTTGGAATGTCAACAAGTCACAGAGTACCAAAGAAGTTAAACAAATTGATTTATAGTGAAGCAAACACATAAACCCATTTCTCACTTAAGCAAAAACTGGGGGACCAGTTATAAGGTTTACTAAATTCAATCAATCCCACAGTAACAAAAAGTTCCATTCTGTTTGGTTTTCTGATTTGAAAGTATTTATTGAAAAAGGAACGACCCAGCATTACAATAGATTTTTTTTCAGTGCAGTGTTTTTTTAGTGTTGCTATGGTAAGCAGTTTCTTTAAACTCTACTTTTATTGAAATGCATTTTCGTGGATAGCTGGCCAATAAGTAATAAGAACAATCACAGGTACAGTTTAAACTAACTCTGCAAACCCTAGCAACACTCCACGCCACACCACTGGATTTTTAATTACATAAAACACATTTGTTTGGTAAAGCACAGGCTTAATATTGCACTCAACAATCACTTTAAACATATATTTTGGAAAGGTATTCAATAGAATAGTAAGTGACCTGGTGGTCTAGGGGTAAGGTGTCAGACTTCTGTGCTGAGGGTCCGGGGTCCAATCCTCGGTCCCGGCACAGATTTATCTGATTGTCAAACCCTTCCTTCATCTATGACAGGACGTGTATTAATCATGACTCGTGAATTTGTGGAATGCCAGGCCTCCACCGTGGTTCGGATCCCACGTTAAACTGTAGGTTCTCCATTTCATCTCATTACCATCACACATTAGCGTAAGTGCATATAACACGAACGGGTTGTAAGACGCGGTGTTAATAATAATAATAATAATAATAATAGTATAGTACAGTATTTAGTAATAAAATATAGCATTCATCAATTTGCACACAGGGGAGGGTTTCGGGGGTTTAACACCCCACCCCTAAATTTCATGAACAAAATATATATGACTATTTATGGTTCAAACAATATCAAAATTAAGATACAATTACAAATTAGGGGACTGTGCTACCATAAAAAGCACTTTAGAGAGCTTCTAGAGTTGTTTAATATTTATAATTTTTTCTAGCTTCTGGATTGGGGGATGTGCCCACCAAACCCCCCACCCCCGGAAATTATTGGCTGGCTCCGGTCTTGTTTGCACACTAATATTGTTGTTTACCAGTTATAATCTAGATTAATAACCATCTATAACAATTAATAAAGTCTAAAAATTAAAAATTACTAGAAGTATCCTGCGTTACCCGTAGTAATGACACAATGGATTCCGTGGTTACCCCTGGCAACGCTTTTATTTGCTTTAATGAGAGAGAAAATAAAACCTCTTCAAAATAAAATCCCAATTTTAAAATTCTGACTTCAAGGTCCTCATGTTCGTGGACAGGGCTATCAATATTAAATCTCAGACCTCTGCTTGTGATGGATATCACGCAATGCTTATGACAAACAAACATACAAACAGACAAACAGACAGACCAACTCTTTATTTTATTACTATAGAAGAAGATAGAATGTATTATCAATAGGGAAGTACAAATAGTAATTTATTTTTAACACCGTGTCTTATTACCTGTTCGGATTATAGGCGTATGTACTAATTACGCTAGTGATTTTAGGACTTAGTAAGGTAATATTTATAAGAAGTGTACCCAAATTTGTGTGGAGGGAAAGTGTAAAACCATTTTGGAAAAACCAACCTCAGTCCACTCGGATGAGATTCGAACCTTGATATCCCCATCATCACCAGTTTAGTCTATTATGAGAGTAGCATGTTAGACCATGCGGCCACATAAGCGGGTCTAATAATAATTCTAAGTTGAATATGAGTGGATGTAAATTAGTTAAAAAATTGTGTGGAAATTAACTTAAAGGTATTTTGAAAGAAATTGTAATTTTTTAATCTTATTTTATTAACTAATTTTTACTTCTATTTTATTAGCTCCATTATTAAATAATGTTTGCCACTCAACTTTATTGTATCTTAATTTTTAGTATACTTTGGTGTCAGTAAAAGACTTTACTTTACATTCGTTAATTTCCAGCCTGTGGCCTGGGTCAGTGTTTTATTCAAGCCATATATTCCGCTAGCGCCTTCCTAGGGCTGTCGTAGCTTCATATGGCTTATAATCTAACTTAAAACTAGGACAGGCACAGCATCCAATCTGCGGCCGTTAATTTATCAATGTGAAAGGGTAAACCCATATTTTCATCAATGATGCATTTTTGGCCATACTGGGAACCGAACCCGGGGCCCTTAGCTCAGTAGGCAGACATGATACCGACTGAGCTAAGGACTTATCTTAATTAATTATAAAATAAACATAATATCCATACTTAAGGATATTATATTATCACTAAGCGAAAGAGAGGACATTATAATAAATTATTATTATTTATCACAGCGTCTTACTACCCGTTCGGGTTATTCGCTTAAGTATTAATTACGCTAATGGATTAGGAATTGGGAGGGTTGAATTTAGAGGATGTGAACCCGAATTTGCGTGGATGGAGAGTGGAAAACCATTTAAGAAAAACCACCCCAGTTCACCCGACCGAGATTCAAACCTCGATCTCCTCGTCCTCGGCAGTCGAGCTCAACACGACTATCGCGTTAGCCAACCACGCCACCGAGGCAGGTATTAAATTATTAACCTTGCTGAAGTTGAACCAATCACTCTAAGATTTAATAGTCAGAAAGTATTGACAAATCACCTTTAAATGGATAAATACATAAAATTGTTGACACTGAATGTTAAGAAACAGATGATAATCTTAGAAGCCTTTAAAAAAGATTCATAATCAAACACACTACTATAAGCCTTTATTATCTAAATAATCTGAAAAAAAAAGTTTTAATCATAGCTCTTTGTGTGGCTACCTGGCTACTATGGGATAGCAGATAATAGTATTGTTTCTAGCAGGAAGAAATTTATAGAAAATACTAACTTTTTCTGTCAAAAATGTTACATTTTCATTTTATTTTTACTATTATTTTACAGATATTGTTAATACCTGCAGATCACAATACCTGATGTATGAATATGTGAAAGTACATCTACCGACTTGTCTAGAGACCTTCTTACAAAAATTGGACTGTACTTGTTGATATAAACACATCGTTTGCCTTCTGTTTCAGATAAATCTAAAGATGGCAACAGTAAAACAATGGTGTCCCAAGTGTCCATCGCTCTTTCACCGATGATGAAGAGTGAAGAGTTGCCAGAAGTGTTTGACGACAATTTGTAACAGTGCGGGTGGACTAAAAAACCGTATTTATGAACTTGTCAGCGAGGAATACATTTAAAAAAAAAAGAGAACCAACCACTTTTTATAACAATCAGGAAAAGAAGAAAATGGATCACCAAGCACAAGCAAATGAGGATCTGTGGCCCTCTTACGCCTGAAATATCAACTAAAGACCATATTAAATTGAAATACAATTTTGTATGCACTAAATAAAATTTAAGCTATATTATGATTGAGTTGTGAAATATCATAGTGTTATCTCTGAATTATTATCATATGTGCTACATTAAACGTAAATGATCATCTGAGTCATTCAGTCGCCCAAAGTATTGGGCATCAGCTGCAGTCGATTATTTATGTGATCTTATGTCGAGGAATAGAACAATGAGCTCTGTAGGGCGATTTCCCACTCATTTAAACCAGACAAATGTTGTTAATAAGATACTATTTTCATATATTAGATTTTAAAATCGAATTGCTTTTATTGCTTTATTATTACAAAGCAACTTTGAACACATTAGTTCTTAGGATAATATTATATGGTTATCTTAAAACTTAGACATAATATGTAAATATTTAAATGACCAAATCATAATGTTAACTGACTGTGATACGGAAAGTTGCCAACTAATTAATAAAAAGTATGAGATTAGATTTTATCCAGTAATATGTTGTAATGTAATACTCATTATTAGTTTATTGTGAGGATAATTAAAACTGATGCAAACACATTAATAAACTTGTAAGATAATATAAAAGAATAATTTGTGTATCCTAGTGAATCATAAATGAGTGATTGTGTTCCATCTATCTTTGGTGAATTTTGTTAATGTTGTATGAAAATAATTTTAGTTATGAAATGAAATTAATTGAAAGTTATGTACATAGAGATAGAGTATACTGATATTATCTGTATGTATATCACATCACTTGTAAGTGATAATATTCTCAATGAATAAAATAAAAATTGAATTTTAGTTTGAAATTAGCCAAATAAATATATTCATATTTTTTTCAATAAATACTGAATTCTTTAAAAGTACATGTCTTTAATAAACCTTTTTATTTAAAATTCAAAATGCCTTATAAAATCTAAAAAAAAAAACAGCAACATAATATATCATTTAAAATTTAAACTACATTACAGCTAAGAATATTTTAAGTATTTAAAAATGGACGCTGCTGATAAAAGACTCAATTTAGACAAGGCAAGAGTTCTGTCGAAAGACAAAACACAAAATAATTATACAAATATTGAATTTTAAATTGATCTTTTCACTTATGAAGTATATTTGTATGAAAAGAATATGATACATTAAATACATATACACAAAGAACATGCTAGCAAATATAAAAATGGTCGAGACTGAAAAACCATATTGTCAGCGGAGTTGAGTCAGTATAACAAGTCCAAGACCTGCTTCCGTGGCCGCATGATCTAAGGCATCATTCTCGTATTAGACTTGAGTGCCGATGACAGGGAGATTGGGGTTTGATTCCCAGTCGGAGGTATTGAATGGGTTTTTTTCTAAATTGTCCACAATCCCTCCACATAAATGTATGTACACTACCTCTAAATTTAATCTTACTCATTCCTAATTCATTTGTGTAATTAGTACATATAAACATAACTTAAATAGGTAGTAAGACACAGTACTAAAAAAAATACTATTCTAGTACTACTGTTCCTGTCCTATCTGGAGCGAAGTTATTTACAAGATCTTGCCAGTATCCAAGAGACTAACATCTCCCTACTTTTCTTTTGTAGCAAAGCGTCTTACTATCTGTTCAGGTTGTACACTTATGTATTAATTAGCCTAATGTGTTATGGGTGGGTAAGGTTGAATTTAGAGAAAGTGTACCCACATTTGTGTGGAGGGAGAGTGAAAACAATTTTACAAAAAACCACCTTAAGTACATCCTAGGGTTCTGGAGTTGGTACGCCAAGCCTTCGACTTCAACTCCTTTCATAAATGGCTAATATATATTAATTAGTAATAACAAATTTACTGTAGCAAAGTGCTGAAATACAGATTACTTCATGGGAAGCTTATTTGACAATATGAATTTGTGTTTGAGTAAATTTGTCTATCCAGATTACAAGAATAAAAAGAGTATCAAATTAAAACTTTATATTTTTCATATATTTCTATATTATTATAAGTTTTTATTTTGAAGCTGGAGTTAGTACATTTTTACCAGCTCCAACTCCACCGAAAATTACTTCTGACTCAAAAGCCCTTATTACAAGAGCTAAGCCTTCGCCCATGTGGCCATTGAAGCAGGTATCTCCCTACTATTGGAGAGCTAATTTAGAGCAGTATCATATAAAGTGTACATATTACAGTGTTGAACTAATATATTTGTGTTAACAATGCCTTTAAGTACCTTCTTTATCTGTGTATCGGATAATCTTCTTTTCAACAACCAGTTGTCACTGTTGTTGAACTTAACCATATTTAATTGAACAGATGTAAGCACACTATCCTCTTTGTTTTGTTTTTCTAATTTTAACTGCACATTTCACAAACCACATCCAGACAAGTAGAGAGAAAAGCAAATAAATGGTATGGTGCACTGTAAATAATTTAACGCTCCTTTGCCTAAAAATAGAGATATTTACTATAAATTCATAAGATATGTAAAATGAAATAAGTGTTGCATAAACACTCCACCAGAGAGCATAACATTCAATTTCCCAGACCTCAATTTTTTTAAATATGTATTTGCCAATATCTCAAAATATTGGTTTGGTAAAAATATAAATTTCAAATAAAAGTGTTATTATTTTTAATAGTATTACAACTTAGCAATGTTAAGTTATTTTGTATCTCAAAGAGTTGAGATATGATCAAACAAGGTAATTTCTGCTTACTTCCGGTCATAATGTTTGTAATGTTAAATAGTGCCGGGATACAGAACTCAAATCAAAATCATCAGAGCCAATTTTAAAAACGATGTTATCTTTTCACCCTTAATTTTGGGGTTAGATATGTCCAAAAAATCCCTCTAAGAAACATTAAGAAAATCCAAATACAAAGTACTAGCCCGATCTGTAAAATGTTTTCGGCTCTAGACTTTAGTCCTAGCAAGAGAGACGGCATCACAAAAAGATACTTTGTGCTCAGGGAGTCATAAAAAGTTGACATCCATCAAAATCGTGAATTCAATTTTTTTTTATGATGATCCAAGGGGTGTAGGAAAGTAAAAATGAATGACCTAGCACCAGAAACATAATATAGCAAAGATAAATTGTCTTATACAAGATCAAAATTGTTGTGCTCGAGTCCAAGGAGAATATATTGAAATCTTTGCTTGGGCTTGAAAATTCGAGTAACTGAAAATAATTATAAAATGCCCTACTTGAGAGAATCATCTTGTTGCACATGGGTTAGTCATAATGAGACAATAAAACAATGCCACTATTATTTTTCAAAGCTATTTATTAGTCTTGTTTTCCACATCACACAGGCAAATTTTTTAAGCACTCAACAATCATACAAAGATGTGTAGTAATTTTACTGGCCTCTTATTATCAAATTGTCTTTGAACTCAAAACCCCTAGTGCCAACTATAAACTACAATACTGGCACACTCAGTAACTTAACATCTGAACAACCCTATCAATTAAAAATAAAACCCAAAAATTTACAGATGAATGAATATTTAATAACCATAATACTCATATGAAAATCAAATAAAGATATAAAGTAGCACTAAAAAAACAAATATATTCAAACCCATTAAAAAAAACTAGAATTATTTAAAAATTGACTACAACTTTTTATTCAAACAAATACCATACTACCATAAATTTGAATAATGGCATAATTGGTGACATCTATTTAAACATTTTACAATAAAAGGAAGGGGAATACACAACAAAAACGGTTGGTTTAAAAGTTCAAATTTTGAACAAAACACCAGCACAATATTATTCAGTGCTTTCATCTCTTCTGTTGAGAAGCCTGGTGTGGCTGGAAAATAAATTATGTGTCAATTTAAATGTGAACTGTTGTATCTACATATTTAAGGTGTATAGGCCTTGATTGCCCTTCTATCCTCATCTCAGCGATTAGTTGAAGCCAACTGTTTGGTGCCCCTATTTCTTTTGTAAAATCTTTTAATGCTCTCGAATATTATAATAATTTCACTGATTACTTCTATTAGTAAAACAGTTTACATTATATTAAAATCACTAGAACAATTTTTAATATAAAGGGAAGGTCACTCTAGTTTACCATATATTTTATACATAAAAAAAAGAGGGACTCAAACTGATAGTGCATTATATAAACCCTGATTTTTATAGGAATCCCACTTTCTACCACCAACAGTAATTGAGAAAGTCACTAAAATTTGACACTGTATAAATAAGTTACATTTTATCTATTAATTGAAAATAATAATATTTAGCACCGCGTCTTACTACCCGTTCGGGTTATACGCTTAAGTACTAATTACGCTCATGGATTAGGAATTGGGAAGGTTGAATTTAGAGGAAGTGAACCCGCATTTGCGTGGAGGGAGAGTGGAAAACCATTTAGGAACCCCCCCCCCAATTTACCCGACAGAGATTCGAACCTCGATCTCCCCGTCCTCGGCGGTCGAGCTTAACATGACTAGCGCGTTAGCCAACTACGCCACCGAGGCGGGTATTTAATTGAAAAAGTTATCAAAAGCTTCCAATAATACTTCCTTATGGATTATTTTATTATGTATGAAATAAAGTGCAATTAGCAAAAATAATCTGTAATAAATAAAATGAAAGAATAGTAAGAAAATAATAGAGCTCAAATAAAAGTAAAAACACTAACACGTATTTACAAACACTTAAATATATTGATGCTATTATAGCATCTTACTCAAGTAGTAGTAGTAGACAACATCCTGTTTAGTCTAACTACTACTACTTCATGAGGAAGATGCTATAATAGCATCAATATATTTAAGTGTTTGTAAATATGTGTTAGTGTTTTTACTTATACCTTTCCAAAAAATCAATTTTAATATTATAATAATCTTAGTTTAAATACTTCTAAAGTAAAAATGTTGTACTAAATCGAGAGATGTGCAAAGTTCAAAAATTTTGACTTTGTTTTAATATTTGTAAGCTTTGGTTTTACCCGCTTTGATGGCAACATGGTCTACAGCATCACTCTCTTAGTAGACTAGAATGCCAATGATGGGGAAATTGAGGTTCAAATTTTGGTTGGGTGTTTTGAGAGGGGTTTTTCCAAATTGGTTTTCCACTCTCCCTCCATACAAATTTAGGTACCCTTCCTCTAAATTTAACCCTCCTAAACTCTAAAAAAAACCATTAGCATAATCAGTAAATAGATAAGCGTACAACCCCATTAAGTAGTAATACGCAATAATAAAAATAAACTTTGACTTGGCTTGAAAAAAAAAAACCAGCTGCCCCATCTAGGATACTTCACCAATAAAACAATGAAGACTAAAATGCACGTTTATGTTAACATTTTGTCCAGTTTTGCTATTAAGTAAATTGCTAACTAATGTTCAAATGATAAAAACATGCAGAATCTCAACCACATGATAATTAGATTTGTCTGAAAAATATTTTAAAATACTTAAAGTCCAAAGCTATACAAATATGTACAAATAATAATTTTTTTCAACACTAAGCATTTAAAAGATTATTCAAATTTAATGGCTTTGAGAAAATTTCATATAACTTGATTCAGCTTCACTTTAAATGAAAAAAAAGTGGACTTTACCCAGCCCTAAGTAAGTGCATTGATTCAATACTCCAATAGGAACAGATTAATATTGTAGTGCAGGGCACGGATATTTCTGGCACAAGAATATCCATGTTGGTTTAATGATATTTGGGATAGAAAGGGTTTGGGTTTCAACCCTCGATTCATTAACAAAAACAACTTTTGCACAAATAAAGTGTAGGAAATAAAGACTATCAATAGTGTCTTGCTTCTCTATATGGTGTCTTCACTACATATGTCTCATAGCAATTTCCTAGTAAACCTATTAGTTAACACACCGATTGTCACCTGCTTTGGTGGCTGCATGGTCTAAGGCATCACTTTTGCAAAAAAACTAGACTGCCAATGTAGGAGATCAAGGTTCCAATCCTGGCCAAGTGTACTGAGATTGGTTTTACCTAAATGGTTTTCCACATTTCTTCCATACAAATTTGGGTACAATTCCACTAAATCCAATCTTTCTCGTCCCTAACTCATTAGCATAATTAGTACATATGCATATAATCTGAACAGTTAGTAAGACACCGTGATAAAAACCAACTGATTGTCCCAAGGTTCAATGGAAACAATGTGTAAATATATGGACAGCTGCAAATATATTTTCTGAGAGAGATGAAAAACAAACATGATACAACATCAAAGGTGGGGTTGATATAGATTGAGCTTTGACTTTACAGGTCAATGAGCTATACAATGAAGTTGGTTGGAATTGAAATTTGAGCCTTTGAGTCGGTAAGGTACACAATGTAGCTAGTCAAGATTAAAATCTGACCTTCGAGATCAGCCGGTTACAAAGTGCAACCATTTTGGATCAGTTAGATACACTCGGTTTACCCTAAATGGTAGCAAGCTTACTTTGCTTGTTTCTAATATGGTGCAGTGTATTTGAAAGGGCCATAGTGGAGCCTGTTAAGTTAAGACTATAAGCTTTCACATTAAATGGCATAAATGTTGGGCGGAGAGCCCGAAAACACCCGATGGACGGATTTTTTCTAAATTCTAGGATTGGACATTTTAAAATGACCAAAGCACGAAGTTCTATTCAATTTTAGCCTTTGGCCATCTCCAAACAGCCAATCCCAGGATTTTACAATTACTAAATGGCCAAAGCTTGAAATAACATTTTAGTTTGTTTCTCGACCAGACTGAGCAAGTGACGCTTGTCCAATTTTGAGCAACCACATGAATTCAAGAGGGCAAGTATATTTCATTGATATGTAAACATAACCGGCAGAGATAACAAATTTATTTTAAATTATCAAGACCGCCTAGCCAAATTTGTTTTTAGAAGCCAAGCCTAACCTAACAACTGTATTTTCAACTTAAGTTGTTTGGTAAGTAATTGCGCAATACTAGGTTTGACTGTTTAGAGAAGGCCAAAGCCGGAAATTGAATAGAACTTCGGGCTTTGGTAACTTTAAAGCCTACAATGCTAGGGTTGAGAAAAAATTTCATCCATTGACCGTTTTAGGGCTTTGCGTCCAACGTATCCATTAACAAGAATGTTTTCATCTTTGCTGGTACTAAATTTTTAATAATGTAACTTTATACGATAAAGATAATTTCTATAAGACGTTGTGTTATATTTGTAATTAGGTAACCTACAGGGAAGAGGTAAAAAAACACATCAAAGGGGACGGACACAACATGGCCGTTACAATGAAAAGTAGAATACAGTTCAAACTTTGCACTCCTACCAACGGACAAAGAGGTAGCATCTACCTCTTGAAGAAAACTGTTCCTCACAGACCAATCCGTCTTAAAACATATAAATTTTATATTTAAAAATGTAAACCAGTCCCCATGCATTAATTTATAATACATGATCATGATTTTTTTTTTAAATTCTATGTAGTTCTAAAACTTTTAATAGCTCGAGTAAAATAAATTAAGTATAAATAAATACCAGCACAAATTGGTACCTTAATTCAAGGCACTATGATAAAAATAAAATTGATAATAGAACAATTTAAATGTAGTACTAGTACATATCAAAACATTGGGAAGATGAGTCTAATCAAAGAGACATAGTATGCCTATTCAATATGTCATTAAATGTTTTTAAGAGGTTTAATAATACACAATGTATTGTTATTATATTGAATACAATTTTTAAAAATTACTTTCAATTTTTTAATAATTCTCCTTTTATATCATTTGAGTATTTCAGTTTAGATAAAGCTTTTATTTTTAATTATGTTTTAATTTTTAAAATGGTAACAAAAATATAGTACCAATACCAAAACACCCAATAACTATAAAAGCCTATTTGGTGTTGACAGTGTTGATACAAGAAAAGAAAATTATAAACCGTATAATAGAAGTGAAGATGTAGGCCTAAGGAAGCTGCATGGCAATTTTGGTTAAGGTCAATCAATATGTTCTTACTAAAAAAAAATTTAACTATCAATAAATAATAGGGGTGTGCAAAGTTTCAAAAACACTTACTAAAAAAAATTTAACTATCAATAAATAATAGGGGTGTGCCAAGTTTCAAAAACTTCAACTTCACTGTGAATATTTGTTTGCTTCGATTTCAATTCGAGAATATAGTTCCGGATTTGAGACTTACAAAGCTTCGCACCCCCTCCCCCCAAAATCAAAATTAACATACACTTATGTTAATTTTTTTTTAATTTGTTGTTATTTCCATCACAAATTAGTATTAGCTACAAAAAATCTGAATTGATTATATTCAATTTTGTGATCTTTTTTATATAATATAATTATATTTAATACCTAAATTAAGTGAATTTACATAGTTATGCCAAGTATAATATTTTTATCCAACACTTAACATTTTTTTAAATATTCAAACTTTAATTTGGCTTTGGGAATACAGTAGACCCTCCCACATCCGGCCTCTGAATACCCATTTCCTCAGCATATACAACCCTCCTGCTCCAGACTTGTCTGCAATTGTCTGTGAGTTACTGCTGTATCATTGTTTTCATATCCCAAGAGGCAGTCGGCGGCTGATGATAATTTTCTTATGAAGTTTAGTGATTTTTTAAATCTGTCTGTGGATTTGATAGTAATATGTATGTTTTCTGATCAAATATTTTGTTTTATGTTGCCTTACTGAAATTGGAGACTGTATGTAAAAGATAAACACTTCAGTATTTTTTTGAAAACCATAATAGTTCATGTTTTTACTTGTTTTTTTGTGTCCAACAACTTAGTTCCGTCGGTAGCATGTTTGTCTATTGAACTAAGGGTCTCAGGTTCGATTCCCAGCATGGCCGAAAAATTTATCGTTGGTGAAATGTAGGTTTACCCTTTCAGAGTGATTAATTAACAGCCAGGGCCAGGGATGTTGTGCCTGTCCTAGTCTTAAGTTAGATTATAAGGTATACCTCAGTTTTAGCTTCTGTGGTGCTGACTGACAGCTCACAGCTGACTTCTGATGGCTTTGAAAAGCTACCAGACCAAATTATGTATCCCTACGCCGAACCATATGATCTGCAAAAAACATGTGTTTAGCAGTTGTCACTTCTGACAGTCAAAATTTAGGTATATACCTAAATGTTGACTGTCAGAAGTCAGCTGTGAGCTTTCAGTCAGCACCAAAGAAGCCATGGAGCTACTGTATATGAAGTTATAACAAGCCTAGCCAGCCGGTAATGGGAAAATGTATGGCTGGAATAAAACAATGACCCATCTCACAGACTGGAAACAGAAATGGATGTAAAGTAACTTGTTTTTTGTATAATAGTAAAGTTTTTTTTTTTTGCTCCACTTACTATCTGAACTTTATTGTGTTTCAATCATGCNCTGAACTTTATTGTGTTTCGATCATGCCCCAGTCCCGTGAGTGGTGGATGATTGAGGGTCCACTGTATCTCAAATTATTTGATTCAACTTAATTTAAAATTGAAAAAGGGGAATTCGCACACTCCTATTAAATAACAGGCAGTTTATAAAAATGCTAAATTATAGTCAAAATTTGATTTTATTAAAAAAAAAACTAAGTGAATATTAATTAGATATTATAGTATTTAAAAGTGAAAAGACGTTTTACTTACAGCTATAATAAAGAAGAGAAATGTATTCAAGTATAAATATTTGTATTCAAATTATAGTAGCCATCCATAAATTTCTGATAGATTTCTGAAAATAGTGAACTTGTAAAACATGTTGGGGTGGGGGAGAAGATATGGAATTCTTTCTGGCTGTAGAAGATAGTTAAAATATTTATACTCTCTATGTCACTTTTTCTTTTAAATAAAAAATTAAATTAAGGATTACAATGATTTCAAAAGTCTAGCCTTTTGGGTGCTGAAAATAAGTTAGACCTTTTACAATTTCCCTCTTTCGCTACATTGAGAAGTGAATACCGGCCAACTAGCTGGATTTGTGTTCAGTCTCATGACCCAGCCCCTGAAACTTGGAACGTATCGTGGCACTCACAGGCTCCTGAATTCCGTTACTGTGTGGGCCAAGCCCGGAGCCAGGTTCCCAACCCATGCCCCGAAGCATCTGGTTGCCAAGGTTACTCTCTGGAATCGGGACCGCACTGCTACCAACTACTCCTGGAACACATCATTACAAATGATTATTCCTTGGACAGCATTAACGATGGATCGAATCCCCTATTTTACAAATATTAATCTCAACTCTTTATTTTATCTGTGAATCCAAAATATGAATTATTTATCACGTTAAGGAAAACCTCTTTTTGCTTTTCAAGTTATTTTATATTTGAAAGAAGGTAGGAAAGGTGGAAAGAAACACATAAAAGGAAAGAAACACATAAAAGGAAACAAACACTATATGGTTTTTATATTTCATTGCTATATTGTGTATGTTGTATTGTGTTCATTCACTTTTATATGTTTCTATCCACCTTTCCTGTACCTTCTTCCAAATATAACAAATTACTTCAAAAAATTAAAATATGTTTTCCTTAAAGAGATATTCACTTCCAATGTCCATTTCCTGTGTTCGTCCATCATGTTATTTTTTCCTTTTACATATTCCTATCTAAGTGTCCTATCATTCTTTACCAATTTCCTTTTTCTCCCTTTAGTGTTTTTTTTTCATGTTTCCTCTTTTAGAAAGTTGCAATAAGCATGTCACACTCCTCATGATGAGTTCTGATAGAATGAAACCTAGGTCGTCACCACCACCCTCTAGTAGGATCTGAATAAGTGACATTTTATTGTGTTTTTTTGGGGGGGGTTTGTTTTAGTTTAATACAACTGAGTTTTGAAACATTTACGGTAGCAACTTTATTTTCATCCAGAAAGTTCAAATATACATTAAATATCTGTAGAATGCACACATAAGGAAGGGGGTAGTAAATGTATTGGTATCTTCAAGACCATATTAGTCATCTTCACTATCAACAATGGTCAATGAATTATGAAAAAAAACTAGCTCCACATGAGGATTATTGGCTCTGGAACAGACAAAGCTTGGTTTCATTTCGTTGGATTTTAATATGTTACTAATAAAAGTATCTGACACCTTAGCTCAGTTGGTAACGTGTCTGTCTACTGAGCTAAGGGTTCCAGGTTTGATTCCTGGTATGTCTGAATTTTTTTTTTGTGAAATGTGGGTTTACTCTTTCATAGTGACAAATTAATTGCCTGTCCTAGTCTTAAGATAGATTATAAGGCATGTGAAGCTAGGACAGGCCTAGCAAGCCGGTAGTGGAAAATATATGACTTGAATAAAAAAGTGAACCAAACCACAGACTGGAAACAGTAAAGGTTGTAAAAGTAAAACTAATAAACGTGCATTCTTCAAAGTTTGTGTTTGTTTTTGAGCATGCATTCTAATCCTGACAAAGTTTATTTGGTTTTTAAAGTTTAAATAAAAATATGTGGTTGCTAGAACTCATGTATTCTAGAACTTAAAGAAAGCAGTGAACTTCCACAAGATATGCTCCTATTTTTTTATTTTCAAGATAAATGTTGAATGAAATATTCAATTCAGGGTGACCAGATGCCTTTGGCGCAAAGGAGGATAAGGACTCACAAAATGTAAGATATCCAAGAAAAATGAAGGACATTACAAACTCAAATTCAAAATGTACTTGAACAAATTCACTTTGTGTGTTTAATTGATAATCATATTACACATTTTATTGTATGTATGTTTAAAGCATATTTTTCAGATGATCCAATTAATTAGGACGCTCACTGTGATTGGCTGCTGACCGCATGCACACAGCCAATAGAAATCACAAATATTATCACGGGAACACCGCGTGACGAAATTGCCAACGAAAACGCACAGAGACTGCTAGTGATAACTTAGATACCATCTTACAGCAGAATTTATAAATGTAAGATCACTATGAAAGCAAATAACACTAAAAAATGACTTATGTACTTATTTTGTCAAAATGGAGGACATTTTGTAATTTTAGAAAATTCTTCCCAGTTAATGAAAAGAGGGTTGAAACGTAGGACATGTCCAGGAAAAGGAGGACGTCTGGTCACCTTGATCTAATTGAATCCTAACCTGACACTTGTGGCGCATGCATGTTTGCAGTTGGTGGCATCTTGCGCCGGCGCTTGAAGTCGCTCAAGTGGTGGTGGAGCCTCATTCTATTCAGAGCCAGCTGCTCCACTCTCATTGCTTGCATTGTGTTCCTTGAGTCAGCATTACAATTGGATATCAATACACACTTTTCGAGAGTTTGTTAAATAAACTGGTTTGTGAACAATAAGGAAACCAAGTTAATTTTCACACATCCTTTTGGTTGAGTGGTTAGTAAGACAACTGGTCTAGGAAATATTTCAAATTCTAGAATTTATTATTTAATTTTAAGTGTACTTTTCTAAATTAATTTGGTTTTTAAGTCATATTCTGGAATACAAATCGTTTTTTAACCTGTTTTTTTAAGTATCCAGTTTAGACATGGCGACACCTTAGCTCAGTTGGTAGTGTCTGCCTACTGAGCTAAGAGTCCCGAGTCCAATTCCTGGCATGGCCAAAAAAAATTGTCATTGGTTAAATATGGGTTTACCCTTTCACATTGATAAATTAATGGCCGGTGACTGGATGTTGTGCCTATCTTAGTCTTAAGTTACATTATAAGGTATATGAAGCTACGACAGGCCTAGAAGGCCAGTAGTGCAAAATACGTAGCTTGAATAAAAAAATTGACCCAGACCATAGGCTGGAAATAGTAATGGAAGTAAAGGTAAAGTTTAGAGATGACAAATTTTTAGCCTTAATATAACCCTATTTAACAGTTTCATAGCCTTGTACACACAAATATTAGTTTGAATTCACAAATGAAAATATATAGCATGTATAATAAATGTTTTACATCTTCTATGAAATTGAGTTTATGAGGGTCTATTTTAACCCATTTCTTGGCACGTGCTTTCATAGCTATCTATGTATAACTGGCAGCAATTTTTCTATATTGCAAAAACACATTCTTATGCAATTAATTTATAACTAAGATAAGCAAGTATAAATTATTTTTAAAATACCAGTATGTTATGAGCAATATAAGCAATATTATTATTAAGTAAACACCAAATTTGATATATTATGTCTTCACATGGAGGTGAGAAAATGTCAGTGAAATGAAAAAAAATCGAAAATTTGCTCAAATCTCCTCAAAGAAATTTGTTTCCAATACCATGGGGTATGAAATATTTCTCTGGCACACCAGGTGTCTTGTATTTCAGGCCTTCTGTCAAAACTAGTCATAAAACCCACTCTTAAAAACGTCCACATTACACAAAGTCACATATAGTTTACATCTCTAGAGTAGGAAAGAGTGCGCTTGAAAGAATAATTTTACACAAATTTGTTTGTTTCCTTCATAAAATGATCAACTAATTCATCAGTTAATTTTTTATAAAAATGGCTCATCTTGTTTTTATCTATATACCTTTAGTCCTGTACTAACCGTAAAACTGAAAATATTGAGTTGTAAATATAAATTTGTCCACGGATTGATTGTGTTTCCATTTGTTGGCACAGATACCCTATTTGTAACAGTGACACAACTTTATAATACATTATAAATCCTCAGCATTTATATCCCTATATAGTCAGTATGCATACTTATTTATCTTCACTATCAATATCCACAAATTAATAATTATGAAAGAATAACATCACTTAAAATTACGACTTTTCGAGACACAGTTCTAAACAGATATATATTTTCACTATTCATTTAGTTTCACATTTATTGCTTTATTAATGGTCATAGTATAGCATTGAACTGGTATCTCCATCTATCAACTTCAATATGAAGTATTCAGACTGGTTAAAAGTACAGTGATTCATTGATTGATGGCAATACAAAACTTATTACACAAATAGAGTAATATTTCGGCATTGTTGACTTTTATCAAACACAAAGAGAGAAGAAGGAATACACTTGACACAAACTCATTACAATGAAACGTTCATTCGTGCCCGCTCCAGGTAAAAGATTAATTATTTATTTCAAAATTAATTAGTTTATGTTTTAAAAACCTATGCAACTTTTAAAAATCAAAATGCAACTATAAATTTGGGTGTAAAATTGATGGTTCTTAATTATCTCAACTATGCCATCTTTCCCTTAGGTGGTTAACGCTAAAGACTTATTATTTATATTGTCACAGTAGAATCAGTTTCTAAAATTTTAAAAATTAATAGAGCTGTGTGAAGCCACAGAAACTTCGACTTTGATTCGGAAGTAAAAATATACATCTATGTTCAAATGTTGTCATTATGTCAAACGAAATTAATGTTCATGTGACAAAAAACTTAGATGATTAAAATATATTTTGTGATAGTGATAGTAGCTTAATTTATCAGCATAGGTCAAAATATGTTAATCAATAATAATGTACACAATTTAATATTTTGTAAAAGGTATTTAATACACAAAATTGCAAATGTTATATTCTTTACCAACATTAAACTTTTTTTTTTAAATATTCAAAATTCGATTCAGCTTCTGAAATATTTCATACTATTCGATTTGATTTTGCTTCCAAATTAAAACGTTGACTTTATGCACCCCTAAAAATAAAAAATAAATGTTTCTGACAATCCTAGAGGTCAACATTAGCTACTGACCTGGTCTTAGTGAGTACCGGACACGTGAGTCCTTTTCTGCCCGAGTCACTGGTCATATTCAGCGAATACAGGTTTGCCAGTTGGTGAAGCTGTTCTCGCTCCTGAGCGCTGCATTGGGTGAAGTCTGAACAACATAAGAAACACTAACTCAACACCTTCTAGTGGCGAAGTTTAGATAACATAGTATATACAGTCCTTTATTTCTGGTGCAATTTGGACCAGATAAAAATATTATTAAGATTCCATCTCACATCTGATCAACCGAGATATTAGATATAAGCTCACGCTTAAATCAGAAAAGTCTCCAAATTTGGTTTTTCTGAATTCTTCATTCAAAAACATTTAAATTTGAGCCAGTTTAATGGTTTCGATTTTTTTTTATAGTTTTTAAAATCTGACATAAAACCACTCACATCTGATCAGCCAAGATATAAGATATAAGCTCACGCTTTAACCAGAAAAGTCTCAAAATTTGGTTTTTCTGAATTCTTCATTCAAAAAGCCAGTTTAATAGTTTTGATTTTTTTTTATAGTTTTTAAAATCTGACATAAAACCTGACAATGTGTAGGGACGATGTGTCCTGGCACTCTAATAAACTAACAAGAAGCACCATGGTTCCACACAGAGACACATGTAGTATATAACATGCCAAAAACCACCAACCAAACTGATTAGGACATGAATATTTAGGAGAGATGGTTACAAGTAAAGTATTGTACCAATAAATATATTATAGAATCAATGAATAACACCCTCCAGGTTTGAACTGTGGCATGACATGCATTTTCTAAGGACAATCCTTTCTTTTATCTTTCAAAATTTACGTTCAATAGTATGTTTATTAAAAAATGATGACATCAGGTCACCTAGTTTCAAAGAAATAAATTGTAGATACAAAAAAAAGAAAACTTTAAAATGGTTAGCAGAAAAATGAGTCTCATTATTCGTATCTCATAATCACAAAAAGCAAACAAAATAAAAACCTGTATACGTCATTAGAATGTTTCCAAAGGCCTATTATACTTGCATGTCGAAAAATAAAAAATTGCAAGGACTCAAACTATGATAATAGTTGACAATTAAAATATTAGTTTGACGAAAAGTTTTATTATTACCTAAATGGTGGTGTAATTGGTGAACATTACTGTTCCTGAAATGAAGAGTTTATCTTAAAACTATTTTTAGTGTATCATGAGAGTTAAAACACACCTTAGCTCTGATTGGTCAGGGTCCTGAAGGAATCTTGACAACTTCTCATTGGCTGATGTCATTATGCTAAATCCGGGCGTTTCTCCACGTATTCTGCGTCTGCCTGCCCGAATTTCACGACCACTCTATCAAGGAAAATAAAGATAGGGTTAGAGCCAACACTCGGTCAGATTCTACCTAAAGCTGTTAATTACTACACCATTTTTTGTGGTACGACCGAAGACTGTATTAGTGTCCAAATTTACAATAGGTACTTTAAAAATAAAATTATATATGGTTAGCTGAACAATGATTTGTTTCACTGCAATAAAGTTTTGGATACCAGGAATAAAGTTTAAATCTCGACCAAGTGAACATGAGGTTTTCCACCATCAAAATAATTTCCTATAGGTCTACTAACGTCAGGTGTATGATGTATTTCCCTTGAATTAAACTTATCATACCTATTGCACTATAAAAATAATATGTAAATACTGTATTGCGAAATATATGGTCCTCTTTAATGATTTAAAGCAAAACCAAATAAATTAAATATTTTGTAAGCAAATCAATGTTTGAATATATATATTTTAAATAGTTTTATGTTGAAAACTTTAGAAGCTAGATCAAGTGTTATATTCAAACGACAACAGTTCACTCCCTGCATGGTATTCTCCATGTATCTAATAACTGTTGTCATTTGAATGAGGTGTATAGGCTTGGCTCTAATAATTAGCTATGGGCCCAGGAAGGGGAGGTATTAGGGGGTACAGCCCCCCCCCACCCCCCAATGTTATGAAGTTTTTAATATCAAGCTTAAAGTTGGCCTGATATCAAACTTCAAATAACTTAATGAGGCATTCACCTTTCAAAACTAAAATTATTATTATTATTATTATTATTAGCATCGCGTCTTACTACCCGTTCGGGTTATACGCACTTACGCTAATGTGCAATGGTAGGGTGATTTTGAGATGAAATGGAGGACCTACAGCTTAACGTGGAATCCGAACCACGGTGGAGGCCTGGCATTCCTCACATTCACAAGTTGTGATTAATATTCAAAACTAAAACTTTTCCAGAGAATGNATTGAGGCATCCACCTTTCAAAACTAAAACTTTTCCAGGGAATGACCAGTCCAAATATCTACTAAAGGCATTTAATTTAAAAAAAAATCCTGGTGGATATCACTCGAAATGGCTGATAGAGGCATCCGATTAAAAAAACAAACCATAAAGGGCTTCTTCAAATAGCTCCTAAATGTATATATTATTTTTTAAAAATACAAGGGAGGACCACTCTAATTAGCATCTAAAAGTTTTCTACTTTCAAAAATTATAAAAATATGTTAGGGGAAGTTACTTTCAATAAGTTTTCAAGGCATCTAGTTTAAAAAAAAACTCAGGTGAGGACCATTCCAAATAGCTCCTAGGTATTAAAAATTTTCTGTATAATTTTCAAAAATTCTCCAAACGAGAATCACTATAAATAACTTATAGGCGCACCTAATTTTATAACATTAACTGGGAAATAAGGGGTTAGAAAGCCCCTAAAAGGGTTTATATTACTTCCCCCCACCCTTTTCTCCTCTTAGAAAGATAAAGTTCCACCACTACAATATAAAATAACAATGTTCTTATTTCTTGGGGTTTAATAGGTAGTTTTAACATCAGTTCATGAACTTACAATTTCTAACCACCCCTCCCCCTCCCTTCCATCCAAATTAATCTACCTATGTCCATGTAAACAATATCAAGATATGTCAATGCATGTATCATACAGTAATATATGTATCAAAGAGAGACGCTGAACAATATTGTACCATTTTTATTTTTTAATGTGATAAAATACAAATGAGATCAAACTTTTTCCATACAACTAAAATCTCCATATTTTCTTCATAATAAACTCTGTTTAAATTGTATCGTCTTAGACTTCAAGGCAAAATATGCTAACAATTGTATTGCTTAGCTGATTATCATTGATTTATATTAAATTATTTTTATATTATATTTACATTTAAAAAAAATTATCGCATTTTTTCAGTTTTTCAAGGGTGCCACTTTACTGGAGCTCTAAGACTCATTACAGATGTTCAGAAATCTCGCATTGTTTAAGAAAATATTTGTTATTTAAAAATATGGTCCACACCAAAATGGAGCATTAAAAATTATACATATTATTGTAAGTTTAATATATTAACTGTTGCAATTCTTCAAACAAATAATCTGTTGGGGTCTGTGGGATGAATTTTTTCATTTGAGTCAAGCTTGAATGAGCTTCTTAGAAAGCTCCTGTTTATTATTATTAATTTGAATCAAGTCAATTTTGAGTTCAAAAATATATAATATTTAACTTATCTATTTAAATAAAAGTTGATCAAACGAAACTATTATAGAATTAAAATAAAACCAAAATATTTCAAATAAAAAATAAAACTTTGAAATGAATAGCACCAATATTTATAATTAAAAGAAAATTTGTTTTAAAAACAATCTTCTTTTTTAATTGAACAAAATAAAATATAAATAAATAATACAAGTAGTTTTTAGATAAAGGTGAAACTGAAAAAAATATTAATGATTCAATTTTGATACACTTTTAAAAGAATACTCATGAAATTTGGATTGAACGTATAAAGTTTTAGCAAAAAACTGGCCGCCACTTCCTATTTGCAATGGAGCTAAATACTTGGTGCTGACCTTCACACTAACCCGGAGACAAACGTCCTGACCGGAGTCGAACCTCGATCTCCCCATCATCGGCAGTCTAGTCTATTGAGAGAGTAGCGCCTTAGACCATGTGGCTATCGAAGTGAGTTATCAGTTATTTCTTAAACCAAATGCACATTTAACAAACAACATCCAGACAAAAATGGAGAAGAGTAAACTTTGAGTCAGTCATTACCAGTCTCACATAAACGCACAGAAAATATCCTTGAAATAGTAATTTTTCAATAAGGACACTGCAGAAAATTTTTTAAGATATTTATTGGTGACCATTTTAGTGCTTTTTAAACATCAGAGTTTCTTTTCTAATAATAAATATCGCAGTGAATAAAATTTATTTACGTAGGCAGCACCCTTAAGTTGTATTCACATTCATAGCAAGGTGCGCCAGCTCTGTCACGCTTCAAACATTCTCTAACAGTTCATTCCAATGAGTTACCTTGTAAGAACCATTGTGTGATTCACAATCATAGGACTATGTGCCAACCGTGCTCCGAATGTTAACACCATGACAAGGTCGGCGCACAGTCTTGTAAGTGTGAATCCATCTTTAAGGTGAACATATAAACTCACCAGTCCCTCCCTGACCCACATCATGTGTGCCCTGTATGCTTGTTTCGCCTCCTCAGACAGATGCTCAAAGGACCCAGCCAGGATAGCTTTGAAGGCCGGGTCTCCTATTTCCTCGGAGTCTGTATCCTCCATGGCTAGTGCGGAATGAGGCCTCGAGCTGTCCCCCCCATCTCCTTCTTCCCACCAACCAAATAGTATATATCCAACACTTACATAAAAACTTAAGATGGACACTTTGAATCTTCTAATTGCTTAAATTGTTAAGGATATTTGAGATTTGTTACTCAAAAGAAGTGGTCAGACTAAACAAATTAGAGATGCATCGAATCCACTATTTTACGATGTAATGAACAATATATATTTTATGTTGATTTGTTATTTTATAGTTTGTTGAAAGTTTTTCTTTAAGTTCAACTCTCCCATTTCACTGGTTATGAGAGACAGCTTCACTTTCTTATCTCATCTACTCCCTCAGTAAGTTTTAAAGCTGGCCTGGTAGGCGAACCCTAAACTCCTACACAGTTTCCAAATGTGGGAACAGTTTGAATGGTTTGCTTGCACGTGGCCAGCCATGTTTCTTTATTTTTATATTTATAAATCATGTGACTATTTTGAAGTCCAGTGATTGATTGAATAAGAGCTGGGTCTGACAACAATTCAGTGGAGAGAGAAGGGCCATGAGGCACGTGGCTTTTCTATCACCAAGTTAGGGTTCGGCCAGACTGCCAAGCGTGCGAGCGAGTGAGCGCGTGATTAGCAGCTAGCTCTCAATAGTTGTTGACAAGGAGGCAAAGGTTCAAATCTTGGTTCAGTAAACTAGGGGTGGTTTTTTTTACAAGCGATTTATTGTTGTGGCTTTTTCATCCTCTATCCGCGCTAATGGTGATTCTTATTTGTAAAGGCCTACTTTTATTAAACTATTAAAGTATTTTAACATATCAGTTTTACATATATATTTATATATATAGGTATGGTTTATGATCTTACCAATTAATATAGGCTGTTAGTAGCACGTGTGCTAAACCTATTGATAACTATAAAAAGTCAAATATCATGTCAAATTGAGAAGTTTTCCTAGCACTCAATGAACCAACATACAATAATATTGCCTAACACCTATAAACTAGACCGTTCCAGGTCGAGCATGTGCGTTTGAAAAATAGAACAAGTTCCATCTTTAAATCACGTGCGCTCGGTCGCTCCAGTCTGGCCACCTCTCATTACAACAAATGTGTTCTATTTTTATTTTTTAGTTGCTCCCTCACCCAGTCTTGCCATCCCCTTACACTTGGAAAATAACGTGTGAAGCGTGATATTATAATATTAATGATGAACAACTCTCTCGAAACAAAATGGTCAAGTAGAAAATATGTGCTTGTGCAGAGAGCGGTATTTATTAATAATAACAACCCATGTAAAAGTGTTCATCAAAATTAACATGCAATTAAAAGTAAATGGTATTCTAAGGCATCTCAAACTAATTTATTAAATTTTATTTTATTTCATTCAGTGATTAATATAAATTTGTGTGTATTTATTTAAATATGAAATAGCTAACAAATATTTAGGTTGGGCACTACATTTTCTACAAGTCTATTATATTTACTAAATTACATATTATAAACAACCCAACCTAAATATCTGTTAAATATGCCATATTTAAACCTTACTGCACTACACCAACACCACCTGCCATTCACATGAAGCAGTAGTAAAATCTTAAGGGATTTTTTTAATCAAACCAAAGAAGTTTTCAGCCTGGCTTGACAGTGGCAAAGAGGTCAGCTGAGGTGTTGTGATTTTGTGATTTATTAATATGGTTTTCGCATCTTCTTTCCATGCCAATGTTGGTGCACCTCCTCTCAACAATTTTTATCACCCATATATCCATACCTTATATAGATTAAACCAGTGTGATCCAACTGGCGGCCTGCGCTCACTGAAAATGTGGCCCTCAAATCCTGAAGGAAAATTAATGGGGAAGCCCTTAGTGGCAGATGTGAAATAGATTCAAATAAATACATGTATAAATATATATTTATAATTTTAAGTTGTTTTGTGAAAGTGTGTGCTTGCATATTTCATAATACATTTTTGGGAGATTAATTAACTTTTTTTTTGCAGTAAAATTTAAAAGATTCTACCAACCAAAAATACAATTGATATATAGGTATAGAAAATGATTGATTATTAAGTTTTATTTGTAGGTCTATATTAAGTTAATGTGATTACTAAATATATATTCAGCCTGCGGAGCAAAATGATGATCAGATTTGGCCTTTGTGGAGAACAACGTTGGACCACCCTGTTTTAGACCATGGACACTAGTGTAAAACCACAAGGAAGACCTAGGAAGAAGATCGGAGAAGCAAATAACAGAAAGTGTACAAGTGAGAGAAGAAGAACAGACGATAGCAAAGGAGGAAGAATGGTAGAAGGACAGAGAGAGATGGAGGTATTCTACTAAAGTGACCCAGCCATAGGCTGGAAACAGCTCATGATGATGACACTATTGTAAGATACCTCAAACCACTCACCTTCTCGCCCCTCATCATTTGTGTATATCCCAGCATCACTCTCAGAACTGCTCAAACTACTGCTGCTCATCAGTTCACTAGGAAAAATTAAAAACAAGATTCAATAAACACCACAAATAATCTGAGAAAGCAGCGTAAACAATAGTAGATACTCTACGAGGATAGTTTGAGATACACACTAACTTCAACTAACAAACCTAATTGTATGTTACTTGAGAGTTAATTTATTTTTTCATTTATTTGAGGTAGGTTTAACCTGCACTCTTTGAAGCAACTGATTATATCAGAACATGACTGACTCATAAATTAATTTTAAATCAATAACAGACACGACATCTAGACCCTGGCTGTTAATTCACCAATGGGAAAGGGTAAATCCACATTTCCCTGATGATAAATATTTTGGCAATGCTGGGAATCAAACCCGAGACCCTTAGCTCAGTAAACAGACACATTACTGACTTAGCTAAGGTGTCAAACTTGACAATTTACATGCTCACTATGCATCAAACTAATTCACATCAACTTTGCAGATAATTAAAACTTGCAGAGTTGGATTGGAAGGTACAATTCTAAATTCCGAACTCGGTAGGTTTGGGATTTAAGTCCACACAAAGTGGACTAAAATTGACCCTTCTTATTCTGTCAGATAAATATGGAGATAGTAAGTTTCTAATAACATGCACAAAGTTACTAAAGCATACTGTAGTTGTCAGCAGGTTAAATTGTTGTATTTGAATGTGTGTTTATATCTGTTGTTATTATTCTAGGCGAGCAAGAAAATTTTGCATACTGACAGTACATGGACCCGAGGAGGAATGCATGCATCAAACTAATTCACATCAACTTTGCAGATAATTAAAACTTGCAGAGTTGGATTGGAAGGTACAATTCTAAATTCCGGCTCGGTAGGTTTGGGATTTAAGTCCACACCAAGTGGACTAAATTTACCCTTCTTAATCTGTCAAATAAATATGGAGATAGTAAGTTTCTAATAGCAAGCACAAAGTTACTAAAGCATAATGTAGTAGTCAGCAGGTTAAATTGTTGTATTTAAATGTGTAAGTGTTTATATCTGTTTTTGTATTCTAGGCGAGCAAGAAAATTTCGCATACTGATAGTACATGGACCCCGAGGAGGAATGCACTTATCTGGAAGGAAGCTGCAGTTTATTCTGTGAGCAGTTTTTATTGGGAGTTAAGATAAAATAGCCTCGGGCAGTTTTACGGGTTCACTAATTTTTACAGAATATTGAGTTAGGAGATTAGGGGTGAGTTAAGACTCATGTTGTAACAAAAGGGCATAAAGACCAGGGAAGGGCTCATTGGACTGTAAAATGGGACAACAGCTTGCATTGAAGTGTATATAATTAATTCTTGTACATCTTGTGAATATTTTTTTGTGAACATACTCTTTTTTTAAATAAAAAAGACATAAAAAATTGAACACATTGCCTTTATCGTCTTTTAAGAACTTGCTAGCTATAAATCCCTATCCTGGGGTTGGGGCTGGCAAACATCACTAGTTCAAACTAAGGCAGTAATGATACTGAGAAAAAAAAAATCACATTCCTATGGATTTTTTTAAGGATCACGTCTCTATACCCATTCGAGTTATACACCTATGTACTAAATACTCTAATGAGTTAGGGATGAGGAAGGTTGAATTTATAGGAAGTGCACCCACATTTTCATGGAAGGAGAGCAGAAAATACACCCTTAGAGCACCCGAGAGAGATCAAACCTCAACCTCCCTCATCATCAGCAGCCAGTCTAATGTAAAATTGGCGCCTTAGACCATGCGGTCACCGAAGCAGAATTGAAATAAACACTATATCGGAAGTTATTGAACAATATTTTTTAAATAATTACTATAATTTATAAGATGGGCACAACGGAATACTAACACAACCAAGCACTAGATTTATTATTACTGTACATAGCATCAAAAATACGCACAGCCTGAAACATACCGTATTCAAATAACATCACAGACACAGAGGTAAATCAGTCGCAGGGGAGTGAGTACACATACACTGTCTACTGTATAGCAGTAATAGGTTTTACATTAAACCTTGAAAAGAGGATAGAAGGGCAAGACCTGCAAACTTACCAGAACACTGTAAGCCTCAAAGTTCACAGTTAAAAACACAACAAAAGACATAATTAATGGGAAGGGGACTGATGTACCCCAAAAATTTCATAATTATGTATTGTTTTTAACTGTAAATTTGAGGCTTATTGTTTTCTGGAAAGTGTGTAGGCCTTGCACTTCTATTCTCTTTACAATGTTTAGTTTAAAATAGTCATTTAGCGCAATTTTTCTTTTGTAGTAATATGTCTGTGCTGGTGCATTTTCTTAAAAGAAGCCACAACCACAATGTAATGTTAAGAGCCCTTTCACACGTAGCAGGTTTAACCTGCCACCATCGCTGGGAGCGATACCGCTCGAAGTAAAGTCTGCTTGTTTAAATGCATCCTTTCTCATGAATCATATGAGTCCAGTTAACCAGGGCTTTGGAGTCAGTATTACAAGCCTTCGACTCCGGCTCCTCCATTTTCCTGCTATTCGACTGCTTTGGAAATGTCCAAAGTATATTAACTAGTAATAAAAAATGTACTCCAGTAAAATTTTCAAATACAGATTTATTCATAGGAATCTTCCATGGCATTGTGAATTTCTATTTGAATAAATTTGTCACATTGATTAGTCCTAGAGAATAAAAAAGTATAAATCAAAATGATATAAATACAATGTATTTTTTATGGTTTAAATTAAGAGGGATAGCCATGATTTAGTTAGTGTTCTGTCCCAAATATCCTATATATATATTTTTTTATTTATTAAGTTTTTATTTTGAAGCCAGAATTTGATTCGGTAGATTTTTACAGACTCAGACTCCATCCAAAATTGCTTTCAGCTCAGACTTCACAACTTTGACTCCACAGCACTGCAATTAACTGCATTATAAATGGTAGTGGCACTTACCAGTGCGTGCCATCTATATTGGTGAAGTCCATTCGCGCTTCCTCTCCACTCATCTTGTGTATAGTTAGTATAGTGCGGGTGCCCTTGCCTCGAGATGCGCCCGGTCTGTCGCAGTCCATGCCTCGCTCTCGAGCACTACGTTTCCGTTTTCCACACATCAAGTTGTTAAACCTGCCAACATTTTAAATGAAAATGGGGCTTTCAAATCCTGTAGAATATTCAAAAGATACTCACAGTAGTTTTTTAAGGTAAAATTTTGAATTTGCAATATTTTTAGGAACTAGTAAGCTTCTTACTCTATGGATTAATCCTTAAAATAATTTTTAAGAGACAAACCTATACAAAACGTTAATGTGCAGCAAGCTTATGTGATTAGTCCACTATGAAGGTCTACCCACAAGTTAAACAATTTAAAAAAAAGTGTTTAAGCATGGTGTATTTTTGATGTACATGTCTATTACAAGAGATAATTAAAGCTTAACACATTGCGCATAAGGGTAAAGCCCAACAGGTAAAAAAGATGCGGTAATTATATATATACATATAATGTTTAAAGTGGCACTTGATATTTGGTGTTGCTATTTGTACAAGTACTGCAAATGAATATCTACGGATCCACTTACCTCAAATCTATAAAAGTCGAGTAATTTCTGTATTATTTTTAATTAATATGGATGATACATGACACACCTTAAAGTAATACATGTTGATCCTCATTATAACTTTTTTTTAACCTCTACAGGTGGTAAGACAGTTTTATGGGTTAGTCTCACACCATACTTGGTCACCATTGACGAGAAAGATTTGGGTTCAAAATTTATTTGGGTAAAAGTGATTTTCATATCCTTATTAATTCCAATGAAGGTTATATTTCACCGAAGATGCCCTTTTTATTCCTGCTCCATTAGATATAAAATGCAAGAGTCTTTTTAGTTCGAATCAAAACAAATTTCATGAATTTCAAATACTTATCAAATCAAATTGTATCTTAGTGAAATAATTTATGCTAAAATTACAGGGTTAAATAAAACAAGTTACACATTATAAAAATATTAAGGTTATTTGGAATAGAGCGCTAGGCTAAATCATGGTTTAAATTAGGAGGGATAGCCAGCACACTTACCTTGGTGATATTCAATGTCACAATAATAATACATTACATAACACAATTTTTAGTTTTTCTACCTATCTATATAACTATTTATTCACAGTGCTGCCACCTATACAGTGATATCATAACTGAAAAACAGTCAGCTGTGGACAGTCAACCTTGCAGTTCAACCAAGAGCATCAGTCTAATCTCTTGACCTGATGAAGCTGTCTGTGACAGTGAAAGCTTGTCCTTAAAAATGTGTTTGTGTGTTTTTAGTGTTCTATCTAAACAATTTCTACTCCCGTATCACCAAGGTAAGTGTCTGGCTATCCCTCCTAATTTAAACCAAAACATTATAAAAATAACATTAGATTAGTTTCTAACCCTATTTCTATAAACATAAGATAAAACTTAAGCTTGTGTCATACGTTCGCCGAAAATAGAAAGCACAATCTGCCTCAGTGGCGTAGCAGATCACAAGTTATATGTTGACCCATGATACATTGCAACATTAACTTAAAACAGATGATTATCAACATATTTTATTTTCTAGTGCATAAACATATATTTTAGATCATTGTCCTGACAGATATTTACAAACTATAATGTTTTGTTGTGGCACAATCCAATACATTGATACACATGCTTTACATTAACAGGTATTTTAAAATCTCCTCACACAGGCCAAGGAAGCTGTCAGCTTTCTTCTAGCTGTAGAGCACATGCGTTGTCAAATGCACAAGCGCACTGATTTAAGATGGTAGGTTTTGAGATTTGATTGGTTTTTCTGTGCCAAACATTTCAGGAAGAGTGGAAGAAGTAGAAATGGGTTGAAATTTAGCGGAACAGCTCGCGCCGTTAAAGCCGAAATCTTGTGATTGGCTTAGAGCTTGTCATGTGACCACGTTTCTGTTCTGCGCTTGTTTTTCGGCGAATGTGTGAATCCACAGTTAGACTTCAAAAGTAATGTTTATAAATTATTAGGTTATAAAACAAGTACAGCAGTTTTAATGTATAAATGTAAGTTATTAAACATGTTAATGCAACAATAGTTCACCTTGTCAAAAGTTAGGTGGTAAAGTTTTGGTGATTTTAAGCTATTTCAACACACTTGTTACACATTATCCAAGGGTGCAATTATAGAATATAAGAAGCCTTTAAAAGGCTGTTTTTGGGAAAACAACGACTTAAAAGCCTTATCAATCTTTTCTAGTTTTGTTTTATTCGAGTTATCAAATCGAATAATATAAAAATCAAATCAATAATGATATTATCAAAGCAGCGCAGACCCCTATGCTCTATAGATTAGGATGTTGACAACCCTTGTGTTAAAATTTGACAAGATCAGGAAAGCTGGCTGCCTGAATATTTAAATATTTGAGTGATTTGGTTTGATGCCAACCAGTTACAGTATAGAGTAGACTTTATGCCACTTGATTTTTCATCAATCCTCTAGGTGATTTATGGGTGAAGGCAATATGATCCTACAAGGAAATTAGTATCAGAGAAGACTAGTTAGACCTGCTAGAAAAGCAGTCTTAAAGGGAACTGGTTAGACCAATAAGGGAACGTTTCAAAGAAGACTAGTTAGACCTACAAGGAAATAAATCTCAAAGGAGGATCTAAACCTCATAAGACTGTTGAGACAAAGTGAGTAAGTCACCTGTTTTCACAGTTAGGCAAGTGTCGAATGAGATGTTTCTTCTTGCTACTGGCAAGGAGGACGGGTGGAGGGGCAGATGCCTGGGAAGTGGATGGGTTGTTGCTGTCCACTGGATCCACTGCCATGCGCTTAAACTTGCGCTTCCTGGATAAAGAGACAAGTCATATTCCAACACATATAAGTTATCATTTGTCTAATCACTTTCTATCGTGTATGTTTCTCTGGAGCTTAAAATGTGAGTAATTTAAAATAAAATTCACGTGTATTGATTATTTTTTTTAGTATTCCAATTAGAGGTGTGCGGGATTACTAAATTTTGTGATTTCTCCGAGAAAAAATATTTCCTGTCCCCGACCAACTGTCAGGACAGAGATGCTATAATCTCGAGAATTTCGGGAACTGTTCTTTTATTCCTGAATATAGAAAACATTGGAAACTCAACACATTTTTATGTCTGCTATTATTATTTGATAGGTGATAAGTATTTATTTAAGTTATTTAGGTTAGTTAATTTATTTTATATCTCACTTAGGTATTCATTTAACAAATTAAATATTGAACAATGTTTTAAGATAGTATAATAAATAATTAAGTATACATTTTTAATTCCTGTTCTCATCCCAAAATAAGGGATTCTAAAGGTTTTGTTCCCAATCTCGTCCATGTTCTGGTTTTTAATGAAAAAAACTTGATCTCACACACCCCTAATTAGAATGTTAATTGTCTCTAAAAGCTACTAATAGATGAGCAGTAATACTCAAGATAATATTAGGGTGAAGAAATGGATAATTTGAGATTTTAAACACCTAATAAAGTAGTATTAAAAATATAATTTTTATATCTCGGGATGCTTAGGCTTCTAGCCATTTAAAGTTAACATAATATATAACCTCAATTATGTTTTAAAACACTTTATAAAGCTTCAAGATAAATGGAATCGTTTAAAAAAATACCCTTGCTATTCCCTATGGGGGGGAACTTTATCAGAACTATTTGAGGTTTACCTTTACCAATATAAATGTATGGTTATGGCCATGATAAAACTATATGAGTGAGACCTAAAAAAGCTCTTTCTTAGCTATTAGAACATACACTTGTTCAAAAACATTAACTTAGATAGCTTTAATGAATATCAACACACAGGTTGCTAATCATTGTAATTATGTATGTAGTTGATAATTTCCACACATCCATCAAAGACTCAGTCTTAAAATATGCAAATCCCGGAAAGCTCAGCAGTAGAACATTAGCCCACTAAGCCAAAGGTAATGACTTTGATTACCATGTCTAGGTGTTATTTTTAAACTAATTTTATTAAATTACTTTAATGATTTAAATATATTATGACTGTAAAAGTAAAAGTTAATAATGTTTTTGAATATATACTATTACAGTTTTTTAAATAAATCTCTTGATTGCCACAGCAAAGAAATCCAAGTGTTTTCCTCTACCTATGCCTAGGCTTAAACCCACCTTCATTCCAAATTTCAACTGAGATATAAAATTACAATCTCCAACTGTGAGAAAATGAAACTTTTACTTTATATAAATGTAAGTTAAACTACCATATTTATCTTGATTCGGGTGACCTGGTGGTCTAGGGGTAAGGTGTCAGACTTCTGTGCTGGGAGTCCTGGGTTCAATCCTCGGTCCCGGCACAGATTTATCTGATTACCAAACCCTTCCTTCACCTCTGACAAGATGTGTATTAATCACAACTTGTGAATGTGAGGAATGCCAGGCCTCCACCGTGGTTCGGATTCCACGTTAAACTGAAGGTCCTCCATTTCATCTCACAATCACCCTACCATTGCACATTAGCGTAAGTGCGTATAACCAGAACGGGTAGTAAGACGCGGTGCTAATAATAATAATAATATCTTGATTCAAAATTAAATTTTTACTAACATCAAAGTGTTTAAAAAAATATTTTCTATTAGATTCACATAATAAGTCATATCTCCTACAACGGATGAAACTTGAGAAATGTGGCTCAAGTAGGTGAGCTATCTGTGTGTTGGGGGCAAGATATATGAAAATGTAACTCATAAAAGTTTTCATTTACAGTTAAACCTCGATAATCCAATAATTCAGACCTCATCAATGCAGATTTCGCCTAATCTGGAAAAAGGTAATTTTTCCTTCTTATTAATCTATTATAGGCAGCAAAGCTTCAAACACTGGACACATTGAAATGATACTTGTTAAATATATCCAGGAACATCTATTTCGCTTCCCGTTTCATTGATTTTTTAACCGTATTGCAATTTTTTTAAGTAAAAAACTGTAAAATCTAAAAAATATGTTAATTTTTCCCCACTGCTTGTATATGATTTGTTAAATTGTCTTTTAGTATAACTGATATTTTCATAAATACAGGTTTTCTACTTCTCCCTCTTCCCCCCTTTTACACACATATCATCATTTAATAAATATTATCAAGGTTTTGTTGGGTTTTTTTTTTAAGTTTAATTGTCCTAAACAAGAAGCTGCTTCCAAACAAAAGTGAGGAAAACAGACACTTTTCAATCAGAGAGAAATAGATAATTTTAAAGGGAATAGGTTCAGGTCACGTAAATAAATATGTAGCTGTTGGGCAAACTTTTACCCCAAATTTTTTTTTAAAATTTCGGTATCATGCTCTCAATTTAGCTTAAGGGTTGCATTATATCTAGGTAGTTGAGATAATTGTTAATTGTTACTTGTTTACCCGTATCGGTGGCATAGTTAGCTAAAGAGATAGTTTTGTATTGAGCTAGACTGCCGAGGACGATGAGATCGAGGTTCAAATCTCGTTTGGGTGAACTGATGCTGGCTTTTCCTCTCCACTCACCAATCTCCCTCCACACATATGTGGGTTCACTTCCTCTACATTCAACCTTCCCAATTCCTAGCCCATTACCGTAGTTAGTACTTAAGCGTATAACATGAATGGGTAGTAAGACATGGTTCTAAGTATTATTATTTATGTATTTAAAAAGTATAATAACAAATTTTTGTATATTAAAATAAACTAAAACCAACATTGATGGGCAAACATACTAAATGCAAGGCTCAGGTAGTTCAGATAACAGGCGAGTGTGAGGTTGAGTTTCAAATCATGGCCAAGCGTACCAAAGGTGTTTTATTCCCCTATATAGGTTCCCATTGTCCGACAACTTAGCTCAGTTGGTAGCATGTCTGTCTACTGAGCTAAGGGTCCGGGTTAGATTCCCGGCATGGCCGAAAAATTTATCATTCGTTAAATGTGGGTTTACTCTTTCACAGTAATGAGTTAGTGGCCGGGGACTGGATGTTGTGCCTGTCCTAGTCTTTAAGTTAGATTATGAGGCATATGAAGCTACAACCGGCTAAGCAAGCCGGTAGTGGATGTAAAAAGTCAGTTCAGAAAGTGTAAGTTAAGCACCTTAAATAAATTAAATCAAGTTTACCACTCTCCTTACATTCATATGGGGATACATTTACTTTGAATTCTAACTTTCTAATACCTACCTAATTAGTGTATATCAATAACCAAAAATGCTAATAAGACACAATGAAATAATGAAAAAATTAAACAAAAGTCAGTTCTGACTAAAAAAACTAAAGTGATGAGAATGAGAAAGTATTTGACAAATGTATTCTTAAGTGTCTCTAGCGCCTATTAATCGCTTTCCCACCCTTTGCCGTGGAAAATAACTTAATTTGCTTTTCATTGGGCTTGTTTTAACATTTTGGACAGTATATATTTTTCAGTAAATGTTATGCTTAAGAGCAGGTGTCGGCAACGCTTTTGATTTCATGGGCCATATGGGTTTAGAAAAAATTTGGTGGGCCGATTTGAAAGAAATATGGAACAAAAAAGTCAACTTTATATTTCTCATATAGTAATTAGTTATTAGTCTATTTTTATAAACACAAATGTTTGTTTGATACATTTTTTGTGGGCCAGATAAAATCAATTAGTGGGCAAGATCCGGCCCACAGGCCGTAGGTTGCTGACTGTTGCTTTACAATCTTGATTTCTAATAAATTTAACCTAACCTTCCAACATATTTTATATTAAACATTCATGCCTACATTATGCTTATTTTTTATCTTTATTTAAACTAGAGTACTGTATTGGCCTGAATATAGTACTGCCTCGCACATAATACAACAAAATATTGAAGGTGTTCTACAAGACAAATAAAAGGTAAATAGGTTGTGCATATGATACAAGTAGAGTTTTCGGAAGGACATTTTTAGGAGAAAAACATCAAAATTTATTCGGGCCAGTATGGTATTAAATATGTATACACCTGTATCCAAACACATATCTAAACCTCTGCAAATACAAAAATGGTTACAGAGTTCCCAAGTTCACTACCTTGCAAGTGCGCACACAGGTACGCACCGGTATCTGCGGGTGTTGGGATGGATGGGAGAGAAGTTCTCGTTGAAGGAGTCTGACTCAAAGTTCCCGTGGAGATGGGGCACTTGTCGAGACCTCAGGCTGAATGGTGTGAGATGGTGTCGGATGCCCCCTGCGATTGCTATGTCATCTGAGTCACTCTGTGTGTAGCATATTATAATACTTGCATTGTGATTAGAGTGAAAAATAAAATTAAAACAAATATAGAAAAAATATAACATCATAAATATGATAAAAAAATGGAAATTTTAAATAATTATTATTATTTTATCAGGTCTTACTGCCTGTTCAGGTTGTACACATATATGATAATTACTCTGATGGGGTAGGGATGAGGAAGGAAGAATTTTAGAGGTAATCTACTCACATTTGCGTGGAAGGCGAGTGGGAAACCATTTAGGAAAAACGACCCTAATTAGACCTGACAGGGACTCGAACCTTAATCTCACCATCTTCAGCAGGCCAGCCTAACATGAGAGTGATGCCTTAGACCATTCGGCCACTGAAGCGAGTTGAAATTTTAAGTTTAAGCGGGTTGAAATTTTAAGTTGGTTTATCATTATTTTGTACATTGAATGAAAACACAAAGTTCGAAATATTAGTTAATGCAATTTGACAGCAGATTTATAACATTTAAAAAAGTATATTATAAGACAAAAGCTTTTCGTTAACTTGTGTTTTGTTAAAATACTTCTAAAATGATGCTTTGGCAATAAATTTAACATAATTATAGCCTAATCATGAGCGTATATTAGTAACTTATAAAAATATAAATCACAGTCTAGTTTTCATAGAGAGAACCTTTTATAAAATAACATTTTGCGGACAACATTTATAACATTTTACTATATTACTAGGGTTATTTTATAGGTATTGATAATATCTATCAAATGTGATAGTTGCAGATAACATGAATCCATGAAAGTAGATCTAGAAGCTTTTCTAGCTGTCAGATAAGGCTCATTCTTTGAAAATTGGACAGTACATTAAGCTTCGCGTGTGGAAATGACTACTAATGGCAATGAACCAATGTCCCCTTGTACCTGGTGTAGACTGGACATGCCCTTGTCTCTGGAGATCATGAGCTCCCCTATGCTGCTGCTGGAGTCGTCACTTTGTGTTCGGTGGCAGGCCAGTGCTGAACAGAACAGAGACCATATCAACAGCTAAACATACTGCAGTTTCATGCTCACAGGTACAGTCAAGATTATTATTAGCACCGCGTCTTACTACCCATTCGGTTTATACGCACTTACGTTAATGTGTAATGGTAGGATGATTGTGAGATGAAATGGAAGACCTACAGTTTAACATGGAGTCCGAACCACGGTAGAGGCCTGGCGTTCCACATATTCACAAGTTGTCTTGTCAGAGGTGAAGGAAGGGTTTGGCAATCAGATAAATCTATGCCGGGACCGAGGATTGAACCCCGGTACCCCAGCACAAAAATCTGACACCTTACCCCTAGACCACCAGGTGTTAATTTGGTTGAAGGATTATCTTAATTTTGAATCAATTCTAGTGACAATTTTGCAGATAGTTACAATAGGGCCCCCATATCCACGGGTAATGTGTTCCTAGATCAACCACGGTTACGTGAAACTGGAGATAATACCAAACTATTATATAACTTGATATTTATGTAACATACATGTAACATACATAAATATGATGTTTTATTGATAAATTATTCACAGTATGACATTACCAACATTACCAACATTAAATAAAATACATAATAACAACGTGTACTGTACATTACAGTGTACTTATTATTTTACTATCCATTTTTCTTGCTGCGACAATCAGTGATGATGATTGTAATAATAATAATAATGATGATGATGATGATGATGACAGTGATATGATAGCAGTTTATCCTCAATGATGAAATGAAGTGGGGTGATGGTGTAGGCACTGTGACTTATGAACCATTTTTTTTCTTTATTTAAAAATAAATAAAATTGGGCAGCGGCAAACAATGTATAACTGAAACTGCGGACACTGAATTAGTTGATACGGGGGCCCTACTGTATATTTGACCTTGATTATGATATTGAGTGATAACATTATATCATACTACCATTATATTATTTATCTTACTACCCGTTCATGTTATACTCTTAGGTACTAATTATTATAATGGGTTAGGAATTGGGAGGGCTGGATTTAGAGGAAGTGAGCCCCCAATTACGCGGAGGGAGAGTGGAGAATCATTTAGGAAACACCACCCCCAGTTTACTCGACCAAGATTCGAACTTCGATCTCTCTATTCTTGGCAGTCTAGCTCAACACGAAACTAGCGCATTAGCCAACTATGTCACCGCGGCGGGTATCCATTATATTAATAAAGCAGCCTGGTTAGATTGAACCCTATCTAGTTAAAATTAAACATTGCTGTTGGTTACCAGTTTTTAAATATTTTTTGCACTACAACTTACTACCCTTTGGGCTATTCAGATATTAATAGTAATCAGGAAGGATAGAGGAAGGCATATTAATAGAAGTTGTGTATCCACATTTGCATGGAAAGTAGGACATCATTTAGGAAAAACAACTAGGGGTTTGTGAAGCTTCTAAAGAACAAAGTCAAAGGTCAAATCTTCTTTGACAGCAATAATAACGTTTAAATTTTCAAAAACATTTTGAAGGAAGTAGGAACCTTTTGATATATCATGATCAGGTTTGAAATAATTCTCTCAGTAAATATGACATATTTCAACAGATAACAATTTTTATAAGAGCTAATATTTTAACACCAAATAGTGATTAAATCACAAATATAATGTAATCATAGATAAATTCAAATATGTCATAAAATAAATTAGTGTGTTTTTCTCTCTGTGTACCATTCTCTGTAACGGTATCGCATTTAGATTAACTAATTAAGTAATTGAGAAAATTAAAAGTAGTGTTATGTGACAAAACAAAAACTTATTTTTGACTTTGCATCTAAAAAGTAGCATCACACACCACTTAGAAAAAACCAGTAAATCTGACCAGGATTCAAAGCCAAATCTGTTTGTCACTGGAGCAATCCATAAAGTGATGCATTTGGAGTGCCACCAAGGAGTTTTCTTCACCAAACTACATTGACAATAAAAACTGTGATGCATGAGATCAAAATTCACCTCAATTCTTCGTTATGTGTATTCGGGACAGTTTTCAGTCATGATTTTCTTTCCAAGAAAATAGTTATGCATTTATTTAAAATTCCCTGTATTAATCCTTTGGCCTTATATTAGTGTAAGCTGTGATTAAGCTCAAACAAGTAATAAAACACAAAGCATGAAGAAAATACAACAAAAAATTGGCCACTCACGCAAATTGCCGGTGGACCTAGCTCTTCTTCGGAGTCCCCAGCGTCGCCTGACAGTAGAAGATCGTGACGACTCCTCTAGAGCAGCCGTTAGGTCTTGAACTAAAGCTTCCATCTTAATCCTGAGGCCAAGTTTTACTGGCACAGCACTGAATACCCCACGCTCCATCAGGGACAAATAACTTAAGAGGACACCAACCTATTTGGGATAGGGTGATAACACTGTGGGACAATATAGTGTCACATGAAAAATATGTATAGGTACACTTTTTAAATATTATAGTTAGGATTTGATACCTAACGCGTAATTTACTCTCCCAAGAATAAATACTGTAAAAGAAGTTAAAAGTTATTACAAATAAATAACAAAAAAATTGAGTTTTGTTTTGAATTATTGATGATTAATTTTCAAATCTTGGTCTGTAAAAATCAAAATTCCTCCGCAAAGTTTTAATTATGGGTTAAAAAATTATTTTTGAAGTTTGCTATTTTTTTTAGCACCATGTCTTACTAGGGCCTACCTGTTCAAGTTACACACACACACGTGCGCACACGCGCGGACACACACACACACACCCGAGATTCAAGCCCCGATGTCTTTGCCATCGAAAGTCTAATCTAATGAGAGTGTGACGCCTTAGGCCATGCGGCTACTGAAGCGGGTTAATTTGCTTGTATAGTTGAAAAGTATAGATCAGTAGTTGTTTCACGAAATAACCTCACACACAGCCCTCCTAATTTCACTAAGGAACAGGATGGTGTTGTTGGCTTTGGGAGGAACCGGGTAAGCCTAGTGAAACCTTAGTAGCATCAGGAAGCATTAAGGTGGGATGGAAGGGCATTTTAGTTAAGGTAAATATGTTTGCAGTTTTTATATCAAAATTGTTCGTGGACACAATAAATAAAATACTGGTAGGGCTTCAGAAGATGTGTTCAGTTTGATTTTCTTCACACAATAAACTTAACAGTTCTTCAACATAATGGAAATCAGGGGATTTAATGAGAACTTTTTCTCTTCAATTAAGTTAAAAAGTTCCTACCCGCTTTGGTGGCCACATGCTCTAAGGCATCACCCTAGAAATAGACTAGACTGCCGATGACAGGGAAATCCAGGTTCAATCCTGGTCGATCGTGCAGAGTGGTTTTCCCAAAATGGTTTTCCACTCTTACTTTACACAAATTCAGGTATAAGTCCTCTAAATTCAACTTCATAATACCTAACACATTAGAGCAATTAGTACATAGGATTATAGCCCGAATGGGTCGTAATACGCGGTGCTAAAAAAAAGGTGTCTCATTAAATACCAATGTGCTCATGACAGATATTCAAGAATTATTGACATTACTCTGTATGGAAAATTTAACTAAATAAATTTACTAAAGCACTATTTAATTTATTTTGACCAAATCTAGAGGAAGAGGTTTGGATAAGTGGTTCAGGTTGGACACAGTTAATGGAAACAATGGTTGAATAACCAATTTTGGGTAAGTATTTTTGATCATAAGCTACATACTAATCGCAAAACCTACCATATTTTTGTTTAGTTAGGTTTCAGTAATGATGATAAAATCAATTTTTTTTTTGTTTTGATTGTACTAAGATTGATAAGTTTGGGTCTTAATATGATGTGGATTGTGTAGCTCAATGTTCTGCAAACTCTGTGTCGCAGTGGCAAATTGGGTATATTGTGCGGCTACAGTCCAGAGCGCAGTTCAATAAGAACATGATTGAAGTTTATGCAAGCAGCAGCCGTGCTTTGTCCACAATTTCTAGCTTGCTCATACTTAAATATTTTAAATACATCTGACAAAATTAAAAGATTTCGGACCAAGTTGTAGTTATGGTCTACCCAAATTACTAATGGTTTAAAAGAAATGTTTCCAAATGTTAAAGAAGCGGGCACAGAAAAATAACTTCAAAATTTAAGCGTGGAACATTTGAGGCTACCAGTACTTCAGGAAAAGGTTATACTATATTTTCCTAACTGAGCTTTACTGTACAACCGTTGGACTGGGTACGTAACCTATTTTCTGGTACTGCTTCGCATACCCAAATCAAAAGTGTACTGAAAAAATTTTTTGATTTGTTAAGTATACCATGAACTTAAAAGGTATGTGGAACACTGGTATAGGTTATGGTTGGCTATAGGAAGTGATGATAATCCTGGGGTCATGTTGCAGTTCCAATACTTGGCAGGTTGGGTGGGTGGGGTAGGAAGAAGGAGGACGAGGAAATAATTCAAAGAAGGAAAAAAGAGGGGAAAGGAAGAATACAGCTAAAAGACCCATCTTTAACCTTCGTATACTCGCGCATTAGTCTCTCAGACCAACAAATCAATAATTTATTATTTTCACAAAAATTAACATCAGTGGGACTTTGCGGTTTTTAGTAGCTTCTTAATTTGTTGTTAGGCATTGTTTAGTACGGCGCACATGTTGGTGCCGAGTGGACGTGTGACACTTTATTACTGTTATTGGTCCATGAGACCGACGCGAGTCTAAGTGTTATTATTTTAGGTAAGTAAAAATTTTTTTTATTTTAGAACATTACTCAATGAAATGTATTAATTTATTTTAGTGGTGTATAATACTTATTGAGTTTATTGTATTACATTATTTAAGAACAGTTTTCTTTGTTTTTAGCCATTTTTGTCACCACAATGGAGGAAGAAAGAATAAGGGCGCTGTTAGAATGTGAAGATTCCGATTCAAATTACAATGACAAGAGTGACAATGAGGATGTGCCAAATAAAAATAAAAATGTTCTACTTGTCTCTAGTATCCACGAGGATGCACAAATAAATGAACGAACTGGAAAACCAGAGATAATTATGGACTACAATGCTACATGAGGAGGCGTTGACACTGTAGACAAAATGTGCGAGACCTATAACTGTGCTAGAGGAACTAATTGATGGCCTAAGGTTATTTTTTCACCCTTATGAATGTTGCGGGGATAAATTCTTATATAATATATGGTCTTAACTATTTCAACATAAAAACAAGCCGGAAGAAGTTTCTAGAGATGCTTTCATATGATCTCATAATGCCCCAACTAAAAAAGCAGGCATTAATTTCAAGTTTTCCAAGAACACTGAGACAAAGGCTGTTAGAAATATGCAAACTTTATGATCCAGAGCCTTCATCATGAGGTATTCATCAAGCAGGTTGTTGTTCATTCTGTTCGTCAAAAAAAAACGAAAGACACGATATAACTGCAAAAAATATTTTTGTCTCGAACACACAGTTATGGTATGTTCTGATTGCTACACAAACAACTCTAATAATGATTAAATATTATTTTTATAATATTTTATTATTCTTTATACTTTCATTTATTAGATTTCAGAGTTTTTTTTATAATTAACACATGAAAAAGTTTATTTTTGCTATTAAAGTTAGAGTACAAAAAATTTATGTTATTTTTTTAAGAGACTGAGTTAAAAGTCTGTTTCTACCAAATAAATTAAAGTTCTAATATTTTTCTGTTTTTTTTTTATTCAATTATACCCCCTTCTATATAATAATTAACAATAATGCTTAAAAAGCATATAATTAAAATAATACAGATGAGGTCAAATCTCGGTCTGAGACACCGTGCGCGAGTATACGTGTGATGCCGTTGGGCGCGAGTATACGAAGGTTAAGTAGCTTCTAGAGTCGTTGAATGTTAAAAAAAATGATCATATATAGTAATAGAGCTTTTAGATCCCCTTTCCTTTAAGTTTCCCTGGGGGGGAAAGGGGTGTGGGGGGGTCTGGACACTGAAGGGGACTCATTACAACACTGGTTCATTCTGGACTTGAGCTGTGGTTACAGGAATAGATGACAAATGTTAGATGTATTAGTGGGCCTTGTTAGTGAGCTTGTTAAAACCACTATACCTACCTGTGATATGTTCTCACCCATTCGGTCCTCATTTTACAAATAAAATATAAGTTCATTGCTAGGCCTATACATCTCTCATGGGAATGTATTTTCATTGATTGTTCTACTGAGCGATGAGAATAGTTCACAGGTACAATTTAAACAATTACTGTAATGCTTACCCTGACCACATCACTTGTAACATGTATTTATGTGGACTTTGTGTGGAGATACCCCAAGTGATTTTGTCTGGAAAAATAATATGTGTGCGCTGAAATTGTTGATAATACTTAGGCCACAATCCTATGTACCAACTTCCAACATCAATTACTTGTTTGGTTACAGTAGACTTTTTTTTAACAATTTGAAAATATAGTTTTGTTAGGGGTTGTTTAGTACCCATAGGCCTTATTTACTCATAATATTACCAATTAAATACCCTTATATAAAAGTACCGCTAAATATTATAAATGTTAGTAAAATATAGAATATTTTCTTCTTGTTCTAAGTTATTTTATCTGCAGAAAAGTAATATGCATTATTTATTTAAGGTATTATAAAATTAAGTAAGACAAAGTTTTAATAACCTAGTATAATAATGACAGCCTAGTTACCGAAGCAAGTAAACAGATTTACAAAGACCACTGAACAAAACTTTCACCAATTATGAGGGGGTCGATGACCTCAACTAAAATATATATTAAACATGATTCCTTAGGTGACACAGTTCCATATAAACAATTAAAGTCCCATTATATTGATTAGAACATTTAAGGAATACCACTATTCAAAACAACACGTGAACGATTATTACACAGTACCAAGAGGAAAAGAACAAAAAAAATATTATTATATGGTTATTATTTTGCTACATAATCTAAAAACCATATTTTCTAATTTGGTTTAAATTACTTTTAAAGGCCCCTAGAATAGGCTCTACAACATGAACAGGAATTTAACATAAGGCATGAATTGGAGATGGGCACAGTTATATTACTCACAATTGTATGAAAAATTGAATATATTATGTAGCTGTGTGTCACAGAATGTGTCATAAAGAATCACTTTCAATTACCATGCATATTTCGAAATTAATTAATAGTTTACAATAAAATTATGCATATTTTCATGAACGAGATAAACACAGTACTATTGTCATCAGCTGTCAACACTTTTCGTGCTGACTTCGTCTATAATCGACTATTTCCGTGAAAATAGACTAATGAAGCGAACAACTTTTTTAACGCCAGACTACTTATATTTAAACAACAAAAGTGTAATCATAACACTTTTGTTATAACATGCAGAAATTAATTACAGACCCATCCATTAAAAAAATCATGTGTAAAAATATATAATTTAAAGAAATAACATAAATAGTTTTGTTTACACTGTATTTTGTTTCTATTGGCTCATATATAATCAGCTGCAGCCAATTATAGATAAGAATGTGAAAATCGCGCGAAATTTCTTGAGAGTGGAAAGAGGTATCTAAACAGCTGAACTAAAACTCAACTTGTGTGGTAGTTTGGTTTATCATCTTTATTTGCAAATAATTACAAGAGGATCGTAAGCCTGAGATTTATATCAATTAATTGAAAGGTATAGTACTTGTATCTCCGGTTAAGCTTTGTATGTATTATACACTAAAATAAACATATAAAGTGTGTGTGATTACTTTATTCATGTAAACTACTTAGCATATCAAAAGGCTAAAGTGTAATAGTTCTAGATTGCGCGGGAATGCTTAGTGAATTTGCTGGAATGTTTTAAAAAGTCGTTATTACTATTAATTTGTAATGTAGGTCTAAAATTGCTTTGGATTACCTCCCACTACTCAAGTAAATAACTATGATAGAATAGAATTTATATTATATTAGCTCAAGGGTAGAATGCCGGCAGTGTATGCTCCAAGATTGTTCGTTTACTATTATGCTATATATAGTTGACCTGGGTATTAAATCACTTCCTTAAAATTATAATTATGTATATTATATGTCTAATTTCACATTCTCATTCAACACTTTATTTGATTTTATAAAACATTTTATGGTTTTGGGTTTTGAAGGTTATATTTCTGTATTAATCCACACCTTGAAAGAACTTAAACATCATAAATAATATAAGCATTTTGTGTTTTCATTGATTAATTTTTGGGCACATTAACATGTGTGGACTATGAATATCTGAGACCTTACTATGGTGTACACCGACCCATTCTTATTCTGCTAAGGTGTACATTTTTTGTGTCACGTCTTACTACTCGTCTGGGTCATATACCTATTTACTAATTACAGTAATGTGCTAGGAGTTAGAAAAACTGGATTTAGAGGAAGTGTATTGACATTATAGTGGAGGAAGATTGGAAAACCATTTTAAAAAACCACCCTCAGTACACCCGACTGGGATCAAACCTCGATCTCCCCGTCTTCGGCAGTATAGTCTATTGTGAGAGTAGCGCCTTAGGCCACTGAAGCAGGTGTATACAAAAACTTATTTTCCCATCGGGTAAGGGGTGAACATTAAGTAATCCATAATTTATAATGCGGTCCCATTGTTTCTCCTTTTTTTACCATTCCTACTCATATTATTTACCAATTTTCACCCTTCGTCCTGAAGTTACGATGAAATGCAACTTAGGTGAGGTTTTAAGTGTTAAAAAGACCCGATTTCCATTATTTCTTAGTCTAATGGTATAAGTGTGAATTGTGTTCTTTTTTTCTTATGTAAAAGCCATATTGTGTTTGTCGCGTTAATTTGCTACCAACTATTTTCCCTTTACTTTCTTCAATGTAGGCCTCTATCATTGCTTATGGAAAAATGTTATTAAACTATACAGTAGGGCTAGTAATATTTATAAAAAGAATAATTCTAGTTATAACACTATTTGTCAATATTTTGCAGAGTGATTTTTATTTTTTAATAGGTTGTGTGAACAGGGTATTTAGCTAACAGGAAAACAGGTAAAAGTTAGCGAATTTACTTGGTCAGGGAAAAGTCGGGGAATTTTATCAAATTTTTGAAATTTTTACAAATTCACCAAAAAATATTTAACTATTATTTACAATAGTGTAAATAACATTTTTCTTCTAGTTAATACACATCCACCACAAAGCTCTTTTATCGGCATATAGGCTACTAATCTTAATTCTCAAGGTCATTAAGTGGTTTTTGTATTTTCTCACCCTTCTACCGCACATCTTGATACAAAGTTGAGGCATGTTTATGTGCATGTGCAGTAATTCGATTTCGTTATAGGAAGAAGAAACTACTAAATAATGTCTCAAAATAATTTAAACTGTGTGTATGTAAGGTGATCTTTTTATTTCTCAATATAATTTCACTGATATCTAACTTCACACTACGAGACAATTGCTTTAGGCTGATATTCTTTAACACCTTCATTGAGTGACACAATTTTAGAATGTGTATTCCCTATGTGCCTGAAAATATTACATCAAGCTGCGATCTGAATAAGATAATGTTTGTAATAGTGACTGGATAAGTCAAGGAAGTTTAAAATACAGTTTGGCTGGACCCCCTGGGGAACCAAACAAAACCATCCTAAGGGTTTATGGTTGATATTTGAAACATAAGCTAACTCTAGTGGATAAGTCTGATTTCAGGGTATTTTAAGGACTTGTGCCTGTATTATTGGGGATAGGAAACAAGGAAGATCGATTGAGGAAAACTACACCCCTAGTGCACTTAGCTTGTTTCCAATTGACAAGAACCAGCACCTTAGATCAGAAAAAGTTATGGGCCCCTATTGCCTTATAAACCTACCAAAAGTCCTGCAATCACCCATCATTTCTACACTATACTTTTGCTATTTATATATATTTTATATATAATCCTTAAATTCAACCTTTCCTCTTATATGTATGTCCCCACCATTCTAGGGAAAAATTTAGAATAAAATAAAATGTTCATTTTTGTTTAATTAATTTTTTGATCACATTTTTGATTATGACCACTTAAGGTTATTTTGGTCACGCAAATATTATTCGAATGTAACCTTCTTTATTTATTTTCACAAATATTGACCTATTAAAGACAATGTATTTTTCTTATGCGATTGGCTAAAAATTGACCCCGGCCTTAGATTGTTCAGGGTCTCTACTGGGTCATGAAAGTCACTAAAAAGCTATAAATTGCAAAAAAAGGTCATGAAAGTCCCTTAAAAGATATGAATTTTCAATATTTTAGTCATAAAGTCACAAAACTATTGTTTGAATTTCCCGGGCATTATAACAACGCGTCGAATGTCAAGTTTCCCACTACCTATGATGCCATGCACTAGCCAGACACAAGCTGCCTGATTGTTTTTACCGTGATATCAAGGACAACGTTAACGTTCACCATCTAGTTAAAGTTTAATGTTGTGTGTTAGTGCATTATGCCTATATATGCATTTAATGTTTGACCGTTTACTGAAGGAATTTTGTGGTCAAAAAAAGGTCACTAAAAAGTCACTAATCTTGATTTCTCCAACTCAGTAGACAACCTGTTTAGCCACCTCTACATACAGTTCTCTGGTCAGATTCAAGTATGCCAATTCCAACAGTTATGTAGTGAGACTCCTTATTCTTATTTATTCTTCTATATTGTGCTGACCAGGTGTGACTAGTAAAAATATACATCATGTCTCTTACATTAAAATAATATCCTCATAGATGGTCACACGGTCTAAGGTGTTTGTCTAACAAGGGATTGGAGTTCCTGTGATGACGAGACCAAGGTTCAAATATTGGCCGGGGGCACAAACAATAGTTTTACACGTGTGATTTATCACTAGTTTTCCCATCCACTCTCCATGCTAATACTGGTGTATTTCTTCTAAAACCATTACGGTAGTAGGGTCTAATCATTGTGTTAATTGTTATATTTATTTATTTTAAATCCATAATCTATTTTTTTTTTAGAAAAATATATTCATCTTCTTGGACAGCTGGAACAGAAATGGTTGGTTGGGGAAATGTTGCAATCATGTTTTTTTTCTTTTTTTTGGGAGAGGAAATGTTGCAATTTCTATTTTTTTTATATATTAGTAACTTAACTCAATGCTTCCTAACTAGGTTCCGCCAGTACAACAATGGATAGTCCGCCAATTGACCTTCAAAACATCAACCCTAATCGTCGCACTACTCGGAGCGCTCTGGCAGAAATACCTGCCCGACTCGGTAGGATGAGTGTGGATGATAACTCAGCATATCCACCAATCACAGCTCTAGGTAACCATCATTGATAGTTAGCCTTCTGTAGTTCTAAGATTTTATTTTTAAACTTTATGATTAATATTACTAAACAAACTTTTGAAACTGTATAAAGCATTATAAAATATTGGTTTTAGTAGACCTCATTTTATTGACTTTGAAACTGCATTTTTCAAGGTTTCTTTTATTGATTCAATATTGTTCAAATGAAAGGAATGTTGATGTTTAATAGCTGTTAGGATTGTTTCTGAAAATATGTGATCAATGTAATAGTTGGAAAATAGTCACAAAGAAAAAACTAAAAAAAAAGCTTAATCTTGAATTATTATTTTTTTAGTGTTGTCTGGAAAACCTACAAAAGATAATTTTATTACAAGTGTGTTGTAGCCACCCTGAGTTTGATTATTAAGACAAATACTCATAATTGATGGAAATTCAACCTAAAATTGCTTTTGGTGGAATATTTTATGATCTAATAAATGGTTTATTTATAGTATATAATAGTCAACCTAATTTTCTTTGCTCATATACCTAGGAAATTTCTTTTGACATTCTATTAAAAGAAATACCATTCACTATATTATTTTCCTTTGCCCCTTATAGTGGAAATGATTAGGCCTACACAAAACTTGAGGCAGGTAACAGCACTTGTACTGTTCATATTGGTTTCTTGTTTGTTATTTAAAAGAATTCATAGAAGTTGTAAATAGGCACTTATAACTTTATTTATAAATGTATCTAAAATATATAAATATGTTTAGCTCGATAAAATAAAAAATAAATAAGAGAATGTGGAGTATCTCTAGTATTAAATAATTTATTGTAAACTAAAGTATGAAATTAAATTGAAAGAGTATGTTTATGGAATGTCAAAGGATGAATTTTTCAGTTTTAGCATTGCATGAAAAGAATAAGAACATAATAGTAAACAATTACAGAAACATAATAATAGTTTTATTGTAACTTCTAGAATTTTTATATGATTTTCAATTTTTATTTATTGGTATACGTTTTACTATCTGTAGCTAACACCAATTAATTTATTCTACTGGATACAGAAGGTAGACTTTAAAGAAATACATCAATTGCTTTGAAATAGGCTTAGTAATCATCATCAACAACTTTCCAGTCTGTGACCAGGTCAGTTTAGTAAATGTCTCCATCTATCTCTAGCCTTCCTCCTTAAATTGCTTACATTCTTCTCTCACTTGCACACTTTCTGTTTTTTGCTCTTTCCATCTCTTTCTTGGCCTCCCTTGTGATATTTTACATACATAGGCCTATTTCATATCCATTATTATCTTTGGTTTTCTCTCCTTTTCCATCCCAATTACATGACCATACCATATCAGTCTTGTTTCCTCTACTATCTCATGTTCTCCCACCCTTTCCCGGATAACTTCATTCCTTTTCCTATTTCTCCTCGTGGCAGCTAACATGTTCCTCACAAACATAATTTCCATGGCCTCCACTTTCTTACATTCATTGTCCATATTCCTGTTGCATATGTGATTATGGGTACAAAGTACACTCTATACAAGACTTCCTTACAATTCAAGGGCACTTCTCTTCTCCAAAGCAGGTGTCTTACACACCTCTAAAACAACTCTCCTACTGCCCTCATTAGATCCTCTCTACTTCCACCTTTTGCCTTATTAACACAAATTTTTATAAAAGGTTTTGTGAGTGTTGTTTAGTAAGTCAAATTGTTTATTCACAGTCAGCACAGCTCAATATGGCCAGTTCAATGCGAGCATCAACATTCCTTTGTCCTACCTGAGCCCATCTCCTTCCCCGGATGAACTGGTAATTCAGCAACGTGGACGCCGGCGAATCCCAGTGACTTGGTCTCCAGACATTGACAGTAAGAAGGATAGGGGGAACTCCAAGGATCACACCCCTCAGAAGTGCAGCCCATCCAAGACCACCATTGTGCTGAGAAGCACACCGCGCAAAAGGCTCCTTCTCAATGATCCTAAAGAGCTTTTTAACACTCCTGAGAAACTCAAGAAGGTCAGTGGTCTCAATTTATCTTTAAAGTAAATTAACAGTAATTCGAGGTGTGCAAAGCTTTGAAAACTTCACATATTTGTTCGCTTTAACTTCAATTTGAGAGTAAAATTCCAAATTCAACATTTATGAAGCTTTGCAACAAAAAAAATTCAAAGTTAAAACACACATTTATGTTGTTTTTTCTGCTGTTATTTACTTTACAAACTAGTATTGGCATAAAAAATCTAGAATAATTAAATTACATTTTTAATTGTAATTTAATTTATCATTTTAAGACAAAATATATTAATTATGTATGGAAAAAAATTGTGTAAATTATGTTTAATACCTAACTTTACATGGTTATGCAAAGTATAGTATATTTTATCAACATTAAACTTACTGTATTAAAGTGCTGAAGCACCTCTTGATCCGGACTCATGTGTTAAATCAATAATTTGATAACCATCCAAAGTACATTCGTTACTTGGGATTATTTTTACAGGTTGTCATTTTTTATTAAGTAATTTAAGTTGGTTGATTTTCTTTAAACATTTTTGAGTGATTTCTATATTTTGAACAAATAAAGGGAAATATGCTTATAATTTTTGTAGATGTCACCCAACAGCAAGAGGGGCCGCATAGAGAAGCCTGTGTCCATCTATTCGGGTCCTCTTCAGGTGGCTCTTAAGGGGCTGTCACAACAGCAGCTGATGGATGTCATCCAACAACTGGTGGACAAGAGGCCAGAGCTGGAGGAGGTGAGCCTTCTAGTCCTGACAGGTTTTAAGAGTTTTAACCTAAAATAACCCCACCATTAGTCTCACAGTCTCACAATACACTCTGTTGATAATGACAAGGTCAAGGTTCAAATCTTGGGTGGGTGCACAGTTTTTGGTTTGATTTTCCACTAGTGATTTATTACTCTGGTTTTCCCATTTCCTCTCTACCCTAATGCAGGTACACTTCATCTAAAACGACCATCCTTACCCTTTGAAATTAAACTGTTAGTAATCATTGAGGCAAACATAATACTTTTAAAAAATTACTTTTTAGTGTACGAGTAAAATTTCTAATACTGCCTAAGTTAAAATATGCCTTTATAAATTTACATTTTGAAACTGATTATTTCTGGTGGTATTTTTCCTGGGATGTGTGTGATTCTTTATGTATCTCATTTCATCTTTAATCCTTTAAGTGCCAACGTCACTCAGAGCGATGCGCGAAATATCTGCTAAAATTGTCAGTGTCGCTCACAGCAATCCTATGTTTTCAAGCTCTATTCAGTATAAAGTCAACAAATAGGGTAGATTTTATTTCCATTGCATTATCGTATGTTCAAGCTACTTTTATTTGTCTTTGCACTTATAGTTTTGATACATCGAACATGAAAATTATTTTATAACTTTGTGAGTTTTATCTTTGACCTTGTTTGTAAACATGGCTACTAAGAGGAAAGCTGTGATTCAAGACACAGAAATACTTGCAATATTTATTAATAGCTCAAGCGAGAATGATCAATTTGTTAGTGATTCTGAAAGCAGTGATTCTGAATTTGTAAATAATGAAACTGAACAGGAATTATATTCTAATGAAAGTGAAAGATCAGAACAAGTAGGCATGTCAGCTGACATTGATAATACGAGTGTGAATACGAGTGATTCCTATTGGGATGAAATAAATCTTGAAGATCAGGATAATCCACTACCTCTTCATATTTATGCAGAAGTGCCAGGTTTGAAGTCCCACACTCCTCTTCTGATTCCAAGCCAATTATTTATTTTAGACTTTATTTTACTATAATCCTACCAAAGTTGATGGTCGCTGAAACAGCTGCTATTCATAACCCAATTTTAGCGTAAAATCTAATTTTTTGTTTTTTCAGTGATTTAATTCTATTTAAAGCTATTTAAATTTTCAAAGCTTAAAAATTAATGTTAAATAAAACAGTAAAACCGTACCAAAATTTTTTTCTAATATCTTGGCTAGTGATTTTTTTACTATATTTAAAAATTAAAAAAGTACATGTATAATTATATAATCGGATAGGCAAGCATGTTAGCTAGTTTATGTAAAAATTTGAGTGCAAGAAGCTCAAAGACCAGTAGGTTATTAAAATTTAAACAAAATCCTATTTTTCAGCAAAATAGCTTGGCACTTTTAGCACATTTTTTTTGTCATTTCTCTTAGCACTTAAAGGGTTAATGATGATGATGATGATGATGATGATAATACGCCTGTGAGAAACATCTAAATTCAATTCAAACTTTCGAGTCTTATTATTAGAGAGATTCATGGTGGATTCGAAATTTCAAATCTAAGTAAATTTGAGATTCGGATTCGATGGGTTTAGTTCGAAATTCAAATCTTTTCATACTTAAGAATAATTTCAACTTTCTGTGGTCTTATACAGCAAACCATTATAAAAAAATAGTAATTTATTTCCTTTATAAGCTTTCATAAGTTAGTCATGAGGCTTTGTTTACTTGTTTGCCTTTTCTCCATCAGGAACTGAAGGAGATTCTTCCTTCCCCAGACTTGCGCCCTCTGGAAGAGAAACTGAATGAACTGAAAAAGAACATTTTCAAGAGTTTGCCCAGTTCACGACTGACCTCCAAGACTGATTCTCCGGCCTACAACAGAGCCCACACCCATGTGTTGGCCTTCAAGGTTAGAAAAATATATTATTAAATTTTTATTAGCAGAAGGCTTGATTCAGTTTCTGAATAGTCTAAGGCCTCACTCTTGTGGTAGACTGATGACGAGGCGATTGGGGTTAGCCACGTTGTTCTTATTAAAGATATTGTGAAGGGAATTCAGATGACTTTTCAAACATATCATGGACCATCATCGAGTGGAACCTTTTCTTCAGGTAGTACATCAGAAAATTCATCACATGTAAGAAGAGGAAGTGTAACTTATGGTTTTTACTTAATTTGAATCACAGTTTCAGTTTGAAGAGCCTAAAATTCATAATCTTCATGAATATTTTTGTCTTCTCCTGAAGTCTTCTTGGTCGGTTTGAGAAGCTTGAAGATATCAAAGACAAATCTATCGATGAACTTTTTATGTTACTTATATTTTCATGGACAGAAAAAGAAAAAGTGATGATTTGAAATTGGTGTAAAAGCAAAGAAATCATTGAATAAGTTGGATTTGGAGGTAAATAAAACACTGCTTATTGGCATGCAAAAGTTATACCACACACTATGAGGACATTTGATAAAAAAAATCTACCATTACATAACTAATGTAATATTAAAGGAAAGTAGGTGCCTTAGTTATGAAAATAGATGTGAAGCTTGGACTGTTAAGTGAATAAAGCTGCTGGCAGGTGCTGTTTCTCTTATCCTAGTTGACTTTATTGAAGATGGATGGAAAGTACTTCATTGCGAAGAGATTCCAGGTGATTGGAACTGCACCCGAGATGAACATGGAGTGGTGGCAAAGAGAAGTGATCACTACAGAGGAAAGATTTTCAATTTGAAGGATGCTCTTGTTCAACAATTATGGAAATACTGACGTTGAGTGGGTTGAGTGAGTCACAAACATCAAACTCTCTAACTGACAATAAATCCTATCTCTATGAAGCATCCATCAGTGCCACAAAGTACCATTCACGAAGGACTTCATTAAAAAGGAACTTGGGGTCACATAAATCATACCGGCTAAACTAGAAGAGAATAGGATTGAAGATGAACATGAAACAAGAGCAAGAAGATAAGAGAAAGTAAAAACACAAAACAAAAAGTTTCAAGCAAAAAGGAAGGTTTTAGAAGTTAAATTGCAGGAAGCTAAAGAGTTTTATAGTCACGGAAAATGATGAAAATAAAAAAAAAGGAAAAAAACAAACTTCTAAGCATAAATTTATTTTTCCTTAGGTGGAATTTATTCATTAAATTTAGACTAATTAGTTTATTTTTCCTTTTTCTTTATTTTTATAACTGTCCATTATTATAAAATTATTTAGCCACTGGGCCACTTAATCATTCAACAGGAATTTAAAGTGGTGATAAAAAAGATAAAATGTTGGAAAAGCAAGAAAGAGAATTTTAAAAAGTTCAATCTTACAACTCATTACTGGCAGAAGCTAATGACAGGATTAAGAATGCAATGAAAATAAATTATTGTAAAGGTTTGCAAATAGCTCAAATCATTCTAGGAGCTGTGTGCAAGAAATTGACTCTGCTTTGGAGAAGATAAGATACAAACAAAAGCAAATTCAAAAGATGAAGACAACAACTTTGGCCTACTTTTGTGCAAGTCAATCTAAGTAGCCCCCAAAAAACTGAAAGACTGATTATTCTTTATTGTAATGCTTCACAGATTATTTTTAGAATTTATTTCATAGGTGAAATGCATAGTTATTATAACTTAAATCGTATTTTGCTGATCATAATTATCATTAGTATTTTGTTTCACTAGTGTTATTTTCAAATTATTAATTAAATGACGAGGTAAAATAAATGCTGTACTTGCGGTGATAATATTTAGCATATGATGTGCACTTTGTTATAAAAATGTTGAATAATATATAAAACAAAAGGGGTGTGCAAAGGTCACTCTTTAAATGCAAAGTCACGTTGGAACAAAGCTTTGCACACCCATTTTGACCACAAAAAATATGTTTGAATTTTCTTATACAGGCCCTTTCTACAAGCTTTCCATGAAAATCTAATAGAAAGTATTTCTAACTTTGTATGAACATTATAATGGTAACAAGTGCTTCTTAGAGTGCTTTAAACAAGCTTTCTTTATATTTAAGAATTCATGTTTAAATCAGATTTAAATTGTAGGCGTGCATGGGTACTAAAAGTTTGGATTCCTTTATAATTTGATCAATGATCACAGATGGTAATGTTAGAGATACTTTAAACCCCTGAAAACAATAGTAGTTAACATTTATATTTTTTATTGGTGTTTTTAAGTGCCTCTTTGTGTTGTTTTTTGCAGAAGTGTATTCAGGATCAGGGCCGCCAACTTTCTGACTCGCAATACTGGGACAGCGTACTAGATTATGTGTTCCTGGCCTGGACCTACGTGCGTGGTACACCTGTTTGGGACCACCCCCCTCACAACAATGCAAGGAAACAATGTTTCAAATTCTTGGCTACACAATGCATGACTGCACTTAAGAAAGGGGTGTTCACTACAGAGCGATGCGATGATATTGAGGAGAAGTAAGTCTTAAACAACCTTCTACTTTATCTTGCGACTGGAATGAATTGGTGGAATCTTGATTGATTTATTATGCATTCATTAACAACATAAGATGTTCATACTAGTGTTGATATCATCATCATCGTTTCCAGCCTGTGGCCGGGTCAGTTTAGTAAAATGCCTCCATCTTCCTCAATCCTTCCACCACTCTTCCTCCTTTAATTTCTTTCAGTCTTCTCTTACTTGTACATTTTCTCTTATCTGCTCCTCCTATCTCTTTCTTGGCCTCCCCTGCGGTCTTTTTCCCACACACTTCTTTCCAACATTTTGACCACATGATCCTTTGTTATATAGCTTGGAGGGTGTTGGTTGCTGGTGTACTATTATGTTAACACTTTATTTCTCTAAGTGTGGCATTACACTGTTATACTTCTTTTACAAAAGAAAAATATTTATTTTATAAAACAATAAATATATTATAAAAGAGTTGACACGATCTTGTTTAAAATGTGTGTTATTTATTACATTACTTCAAATTGTCTTTAAAGCTTGTACAATATATATTATTACCAAATTTATTTATTTTTGCATGTCTTAATACCCGTTCAGGTTATACACTTAAGTGCTAATTATGCTAATGGGTTAGGAATTGGGAAGATTGAATTTAGAGGAAGTGGAGGAAGAGTGTAAAACCATTTAGAAAAAAAAACCAATTCACCCGACCAAGATTCGAACTTCTATTTACCCATCCTCGGCAGCCTAGCTCGACACGAAACTAGTGCATTAGCTAATTGCACGGTCAAGACATATTTAATTAATTGGTTGCTGGCCAAGTTGAGAAGGATGAATAATATTGCAATTGGTGTAGCTTCATCTGTTGCTGCCACATTATTAGAGGGTGGAAAACTATATGCCTCATTCAAATTACCACTCAATCTAAACTGAGTGAAAACACCCGTGTGCAGCATATCCAAACAAAGCAACATTGCACAAGTACTCCAGGATTGCAAGCTTGTATGGGACGAGTCACTTAGTCGATTACTCAAAGATCTTCCCAGCAGCAACGGACTGATGTGTGGAGTTATGGTGTTGTTTGCTATGGACTTCAGACAAACCCTTGCTGGTCATTCCGAGGGATACTCGTGCTGATGAAGTTAATTTGTGTTTAAAATACTCATACTTATGGTCACAAATAGAAAAACATGAGAATGCATCTAATGTGGGACGGCAAAGGTACTCACCGACTTGTTGTTAAAGATGGGTGACTGTCACTTAAACAATATCATTGGTGTGATCGACATCCCCGAGGACATGTTTACAACAGTCAACAATGTATTTATTCTTATAGCTGAGCTCTATCTGGACATCAACCACCTGAAAGAGAAGCCTGTCGCATGGCTCAGTGAAAGAGCTTTCATGACACCAACAAATGCTTTGGCTATAGAATTAATGGATGATGTGTTATTGAGGGGTCTTGAAGGTGATGAAGTTGTTTACAAGTATGTCGATACAGTTTTAACCAACAATGAGTACATACTATCCCTTAGAGTTCCTCAATACACTGAATACTGTGGGAATGCCATTTCACCGCGTTACGTTGAAAGTTGGTGCCCCACTCAAACTGTGTTTCGCAATGACTATCAACAAATCGCTGGGGCAGTCCCTAAAGGTGGCTGGCAAATATGTAAGGCAAGTCTCATGGGTAGTTTTGTTTTGCATGTTCAGGGGTCTGCCATCTGAGTACCTTGGTAATAGTACTGGAAGGTAAAACTGCTAACATTGTTTATTGAAAAGCTCTAGGCAATTAGCATTTCACTCGATAACATCTTCCAACTTAGGGTGTCTACCGCTTACAGTTAATAACTGGTCCATTATTGTTTAACAGTTATTTATTGCATTGTTATATAGTTTGTAAGATTTTTGTTGTTGTTTGGAAAGTTTATAATTGTGTTATTTCAAAATGTTTTATTCCAGCATGATTCTGTTTCTTTAATAATGTTGTTTGAGGCATAGCATTGCCTTCTTGATTTAAAATATGGTAGCTTAATTCTTTGTTATTTAATTTGCAAGTTCATTGCTGTTTAAACAGTCATTTGGCTTGCTCATATCTGTTTTTTTGTTGTTACAAAATGCTACTAATATTAATAATTATCTCTAAGATTATTTTTTTTAAGTTTGTGAATTAAATTTATTGCTGACAATGAAAAGAATATGAATATATTATGAACATGTGTACATTTAATAGGGCTTAGCCGGTTAATATCTCAGTCCATTCAAAGAAAGAGCATTTCAGCTAGTACATTATAAATAAAAATTAGCATGAAAAAATCTGATTTAATTAATTAAATTGTAAGTTGTAATAATAACTTGATTTATCAGATCAAAAATTAAATAGTATAAACAATTTTGCAATAAAAACTTTACAAAGTGTTTGTATTGCATAAAGTTATATAAATAACCACAATATAATATTGTTTTAATCATAAAACAACGGACAAAAAATATATGAACTTCAATTAGGCTTAGAGAATATTTCAAATATTTGATTAGGGTTTGTTTTGGATTGAAAAAAAGAGGACTTCTCACACCCCTATAAAATATAATAACCAAAGTAGCCACAATTTAAGTTGGAAAAAAATGTTGAAATGAATATAGAATGAAAACCATTATCTTTTCTCATACCTTTATTATTTAACAGTTTTATGTGGTTAAGCCAACACTTTTGCTTTCTAAGATTTGGATTCGAGAATTGTAGGTTAAATGATTCACATTCTAAAAACTATCGATTCAACATTTCTCTAGTTGACTTTGCTCATTCCCTAGTTTTAAGATTCTTATATCTCAATACGTTGACCACAGTCAGGAAAAATATAGAAAACCTGAAAATGTTTGGGAATTTTGTAATTTGGACAATTAAAATAATGTTTTCATTGTGTTTGTTTATTTTTGACCACATCCTTAAAATATTTTATGTTTAAAACAGTCGAGTAATAGAACTTTTGGATCAGGGAAAAGTTGAATTATTTTTTCTGAAATGGTGTTGCCACTCTGCTCATTGAAATTGACTTCCCAAATTCTAAAGTGCAACATGAATTATAGGTTATTGCCCTCCTCATGGGGACCCAGTAAGTATGCTCTGGCTTCCATTTTATTCACCATTCATTATTCAACTATTCACTATCATTAGGAAGACTTTTGATTGATTTAATAATTTTGTTTATTGCTTTTTTTAGATTCTTTAATTAAAACTATTTTGGGTTTATCTGTTGTGATTTGCCACTTTTTTTTTATATATATATATTTAGCACATTACAAATACAGCTTTATACTAACTGGAGATGCACTTCTTCGATAGTTTTTCTACTTTCACAGTCTTAAGGTGACTTTTGCATTGTTCCAGTTTTTCCTTCTTTGTGATGCTTTACCATACCACCATACCAATAGGCCAATCAAGGGGGCTTAAATGTGCTGACTTGGCACATAGCAACTTTTTTTTTGTACTCAAACTGTGGAAAGAGATTTTGGAAAAGAGCTAAATTAGTTACATTTGATTATCAATTTGCACGTTTGGGTGTTGATTGCAACAAAATAAAACTGACAATGTCCAAACTTTCCCTCTGATCTATACTTACATTATTAGGTTGAATTTAATATTGAAATAAGGAAAAACAATTTTAATAAAAGGCTTAGTTTGTAATGAAGGCGGGAATAAATTATGATAATTAAACCGGCCATTGAATTTGGCTACTTACTGGAACAGTAAAATATGATATGACTATCTAACATTAATTAATATCTCTGTTATTTAAATTCAAAATGGAGTAATCCAGTGTTTGTGTTATTTGTACTCTCTCTTCTTTGTGTTTGATAAAGGCAACAGTGTCGAAATATTACTCTATTTGTGTTTAAATAGGTGTGTGAGACTACTTCTATTATAGAAGACAGAAGAAAGGAAGAAGATGTCACCTTTGTGCATTGGATTCGTCCCACATTTTTCCTCTTTCCCTAGCTGGGCTTTCTTCATCAAATCTACTCTTAGCATTTTATTTTTCCTTTTCCTTTAGTTCTATCAATTTACTTTACTATAAAATTAATTTATATCTCTGCTATTGTGTCATCAGATTGGAGCGTTGCAGTATTGATAGTGAAGAAATCCAGTCATGCATCAAACAACTCACAGTGATAAGGAAGAAACATTGATTGAGACAAGCTGAAGCAAACACCTGAATAAGGTACAACATTTTGTTGATGGTGAAACAGTGCCTTCATTATGTAGGATCACTATTGTTTTTAAGACTGTTTTTAATTGGTATATTTTATACCTGTACCTTTCAAGAATGAATGATATCAGAGCAAATATTTTAGGAGGAGTCTGCTTTAATCATGAAGGCCTTTCACTCTTATCGAGATCCTCTTAAGGTACTGTGATGTTGTACAATCGATGTTATCTTGAACTCAAAATTTTCATTTGTAACAATCAGTTTGAAAATAGTTTCTTTAAATCTTCTTGAACATTTCGACCATGTGAAGAGACAAGTTTTTATAGTACATGTGTATGTTTTCCAAATTAATTTGAGTTTTCTTGGTTTTTTATTGTCGATGTGTGTGTTAGAATGATACAACACATTTGCTGTTCTTATTCTGTCTTATATTTGGAGTCTTAGGAAATGATTTTAATCTTAGTAGAAGGTAACTGTTAAAAGTTACATGTTTATATTTAAATTAGGTAATAGTAATTGCCATCTTAATGCTGTGGCTGTATTTATGGTATAAATGATATAACAGAGACCTACATATTTTATGATTGTTTCAAACGGCATACTTTCTGAAATGGAAAACAAGTTTTCACTTCCTCATCATGAGATAATATCAATTATTCTAATCCTATAGCTATGTGTTTTTCAACTCATAGGATTTTTTCGTTCTTTGTTGTATGATTTTGTTCAAAGTTAATGTAAATGTCACTGAAGTGATTTGAATTTTGAATGTAAAGTAGTTCTTTAGTGTGTAGATACTCATCCTTGCTCTATTTATTTATTTTATTTATTTGCTTGTCAAGCTGTTTTTCTTTTTAAAGTAAAATAAGTAAGAATTTTATTGGTGAAACTAATTTTTTATTCAATTTTAACAAAACTGAAAGTTTAAGTTTAAATATCTTAAATTAATACATTATTAGGTTTTCATTTGCCAGATCTAAAATCTTAGAAGCGCTGTAACAACACTGGCAAGAGATATGTTTTAGGCTGGGATTTGTTTATATTTAATTTTTATAAACATCACCTAATCATTTTAAAATAGTTTTTAGGTTCCCATAAATGTTTACAGTCAGCCTTCAATTAAAATATGTTTAAGAACTGTAAACACTAAACATGTGCATTTCAAGATTACATGCTAACACATGAAGGTGTGTTAGTAATAAAAATACACAGGAGTGCACATTTTAAATTAAACATTAATTTTCTGTATTACACTTTATGATCTATATTATGTGAGTGACTAGATAGTAATTTTTAGTAAGAAAGTTGTTTATTGTGTAGATATATCAACAAGCTTAATCAAATGGCACTTAATCAAATAAATCTCACAATTAACTAGGGTTTTATTTATGTGTCCCTCAGATTAATCTATGTTTCATTTCTAAAAATATCATTGTTTGGTGTCAATTTGATTTCACACTTATTTCAACTTAATATGGTCATCTTTTTGTTTTTAAATAGGTGGTTTGACTTGACTAAAACTTACAAAATATCCTTTACTTATATTTTGGAAAATAATTCAAGTACATATATAAATTACTGCTAGTAGTTTAAACTTTTAAAAATGCATGATTGTCTTTAACCTAAACTTCACTTGCGCTTTCCAGTCTCAAAACTGATTCACAGGTACTTTACAATTATATCATAGTGATATATTTTTTAATCAATACTTTGTTTTGATTTATTTATCAACTTATCAGTACACACAGACACAAAATATATAAAATATATTTTTATTTCATGGTTTTACTTTTGTAGGTGATGTGCTAGAAATTGTTTTTGTCATATCCAAGAAATGTTAATTCTTAATTTAAAATATTACTAACTAGATACACTTATAGTATAATTTAATTGAAATATTTTAAATGACTCAGATAAGCTGACCAGTATATGTGTATAATTACAAACATCGATTTACTCCAATAAGAAATGACAAGTGAGAGTTAAGTTTGTATATTTTATTTTAGAGAAGCCTCCGAGACCCACACATGTTTAGAATCTCCTAATTATTTAAACTAAAGTATAATCACCGTCAGCAATATTTTCCTTAAGTGTGAATAACTCTCAGTAACATAAAGTTAAAAACTATAAGCCACTTACCTGCTTATCTTATCATTTCAAATGTACTGTATTAAGTTTTGTTATTGTTGCTATTTCGCAAATACAACAGCTATATCCATACATCTCGGCAGTTTGGATCATCATTTCAGCCAAAACAAGTTTAGATTACAATTTTTTGTATAAATGCAAAAAATAGAGGCAACCTTTCTGTGGTATATTTATTGAAATGCATTACACTTCATGACATATTTTAATTTTTCAACCGGTTGACTGCCTATTTTAATCCTTTGAAGAATCTTGTCTTTTATCTTGCAATTTTCCCATTAGAATTGGGTCAAACTGTCCTTAATTTCCAACAATGTTTTCTCTTCTTCATTCTTTTCACGAATATAAAATGCACTATGCATTACATCAAACTGTTCTTGGATGTCTATAAATAGTATTATAACATTTTATAGAGCAAAATCCATAAACAGTAGAAACAGTTACCAAAGCGTTACACTACTATACTAAAATAAATAGTGGCTTTTTAGATAATTAGATAATTGTGAGTGAACTATTTCCTTTTCTTAAATTTTTTCCGGCTAAAATTAAAATTGAGCATATTACCTTTATCATATACTCTGAAATGTTATTAGATATTTAGTGGTAATCATAGACTTCCTAAGATTATATTAAATAGTTTAGCAGTTTATAAAATTGTACTGATTAAAAACTTTTAAACATTTAAGTTAATCGAAAAGCTATGTGTTAAAAGGGTCAGTATTTTACTCTGGTTAATACGGCTAGCAGTGTTCATGCATGTTCCATTAGAAGCAAGTGTGCTCAAAAGAAAAATTCATTAGGGTACCACAATGTTATGCTAATTGTGCTTAGCTGCCAACTTTCTCAAGTGTTCCTTCATATGTACAAAAATTTAACTAGTTTTATGCTCACTTTGATTATTTTATGTTTTTGACAAAATCACCAACGCTTCACTTTAATACATGAAAATTTATTTGCTTCCGTGGCTATCATTTCAATATAGATAAGGCCTATTACATAATCTGTTATAATGAGAATTGTGCTTATTGAAAATATAAACAATCCCAAGAATTTTTTTTTTGTTTTTTTCTTATTTTTTTTAGTAAATTTGACAATTTTACTAATATTTTTGGTTGTTAATATATTGATTTTTTTCATCAAATGCTGGCAACAACGATTGTGTTTAGGGCTCTAAGTTGTAATTTGAATTTATGCTGAGAATAAAATACTGTCCTGCTCATCCTATTGTTTAATTAAACATTTAGCTTAAAAATTTGTAAATATTGAAATCATACTGACTGAGTAGCCGACAATTAGTGATAGTGCCACCTCTGTAGAGAACAAGCCCTCCAGCCTTTAATATCAATTTTCTAAACCGGAGCTGCTACTTCTTTATTCAAGTAACTCATTTGTCCTTACGAGGCTGATTGTCCCCATTCCAGACCCACTTTCTTACAGATAAATTTTGGAAGTGCCGGGAATCAAATCCGGGACTTCTGGAACATTAGCCAAGAACTCTGACCGCTAGACCATTTAGGCGGTCCATACCATACATGCTGAAATTTAGGTAGAGCATGAAAATGAAGAAAATTTTCAAGTTAAATCCCTAAACCCCAATCTTGCTCATTTTAATTCCATAGAAGTAAACAAATTATTGGTTTACTTAAGAGAGTTTTCAAATTACATTCATAATTGTGGGTCTGCATCTGTGTTGCTTCAAATAAAAATCGAACTTTGGTCCTCCCATTCACATTTTTAATTTCTTATCTTGGTGTCTGCCTTTTCAATCTTTACAAAAGACATGATAGTGATTTATCCTATTGATATGCATTTGCACAAGGATTCGATGATACACAAATGAAATGTAAACATTCAAAAAGGGAGGAGCATAATTTTAAGAACAAATTTTACTAGAAATGTTTACTGCTGCATTTTTATTGTCTTGTTCCTGGAAATATACACACGTGCTCCTCTTTAACTATACTCTTGGTGACCTGGTGGTCTAGGGGTAAGGTGTCAGACTTCCGTGCTGGGGGTCCGGGGTTCAATCCTCGGTCCCGGCACGGATTTATCTGAATGCCAAACCCTTCCTTCACCTCTGACAAGATGTGTATTAATCACAGCTTGTGAATGTGAGGAAGGCCAGGCCTCCACCGTGGTTCGGATTCCACGTTAAACTGTAGGTCCTCCATTTCATCTCATAATCACCCTATCATTGCACATTAGCGTAAGTGCGTATAACCCGAACGGGTAGTAAGACGCGGTGCTAATAATAATAATAATTATACTCTTGTTTGCCAATTAAATCTGTGTAAATGGTCATATCACCAAACAATGTTTGTATAAAAGTGATCATATTTATTAAGGGGCTAATTTAAGAATATGGAAAAGTTTTAAAATTTGGTTCACTCACAATTTATGTTTACATATTTTATCATAGGTGGTAACACAAATTTATTGTTATTGCCATGTTTTTTAAAGTGTTTTGTCATTTATTCAGTATACCATTAGTAAATTAATATGGGAAAAATGCCTATACTCAAACTATTGTAAAGCACTAATATAATTAAAATAATTTATCATTTAATGTAATTATGCTAGTTGGTTTATTTGGTTTATTTTGTATAATGCCCATAGTTTTATAAGTGGAATTGTAATTATTATTTAAAGCAATAAAATAGTTTTAAAACATTATTTTGAATTCTATTTTTTATTTAATTAAATCACACATTTTTTTAATAAATTTTATTCTCATCTCATCAGTATTGTTGTGACCTCCTCCTCCCCCCATGAGAAAGACTAAGAAGTCCATCTTTTAGAACCATTTTAGAATTTAAATTACTTTGCGGAAACAGCGCACAGACAGACAAAAGCTACATTATTGACGGTGTGTTCTTGCTTCATAAATTTGTGTGGCCCAAAGAAGGGAATCAAATACGGCGAGATATGTGGTAAATATGTTAAACATTGTATCTCGCATCATAGGAAAGCAAATTGTCAATTTTGATGGGTATGATGGCCCACCGACTACAAAGTCTGAAGAGCACGCATGTCAAAGCTCAAAGAAAACATTTGTTGACTTGAATGTTTTCGCAAATTTGCCATCTACAACTACTATAGCGATACCGTTTTTTATGATGATGGCCCATGCATGCCCCACTGCGCACTTGCTATCACACGGTTTTATGATAATCCGATCATATATAATTAGGTTGAAATCAGTAAAAATTAATGTTTGTACACAATTTATTTAGTTAATTACACTTTCACTACTATAAAATTGACATTAAAATGATACAGTTGTTATTTGTTTAACGAACTGATGCGGAGAGCCAGAGCTAGTGCCGGAGCTTGATACAGATTGAGATAGAGATTGCTAAAAGCTATACGATTGTTATGGAGATTACTATACACACAAGATGCTCCAGCCCCTTATATATGACCTACCCCTTGTCTTCAGTGTTAAAATCAACTAATAGGATAACTCCTGGCAACCTGATGTTGCGAAGGCTAGCTTCCTATTGGGTAAAAGGCAGAATTAAAGAAGAGATGGCAGAAAAAGTCTCAAAGAGATGATTGGGTTTATTGAATAAAATGGCCACATTTTGAGGGCAGTCTTTATCTTTAAAGCGCTCCAGTGTCTAGTTCGGAATTTCTGTCATGTCCACAAATGGTGACTTTCATACAGAAAACATTTATCTTTCACCTCATATAGTAATAACTAAGTATACCATCTCATCCTTATTTTCAATAAGGCCTTAAAGAGGGAAATGAAAAGATTTATCATCTAAAATAGCCTTAGGTTTAAGAAGATACAGCATCTGGTCCAGAATTTTAGTCACGTTCCCAAATGGTGACTTTTATACGAAAAATATTTCTCCTTTACCCCCATTTAATTATAAATACCGTTTCTCCTCCATGTTTTTGAAATATATGGTTTTAAATAGATAAATGACTGGATTTACTATCCAAAATAGCCTTATGTTTAAGATGCTCCAGAGTATATTCCAGAATTATGTCCAAGCAAACATGGTATATTTATAAGGTCTTACTTATAACATAAGCTATAATTAAGTTTGGGGTACCTTACATTGCTTAGCTAGTTTTTTTATTGGTAGTCAGGGATGGATTTAAATTTAACTTTAAACATATTATCATAATAAATGTATCATATTATTTACTATCTTTGACTAAAAAAAATACAACCTATTGATTTCAATAAAATTGTATAGTTTCCTGTACACATTAAATTTTTTTTAAATTGCTTGCACTTTGTCCTCAAATATGACCCCCTTGTATTAAACTTTACCTTTAGTTTCACTTACCCTTTCCTAAATTTTGCTGTGGGATTTTTCCAAACATCAGATGTCTTTGACTAGGGGTAGCCAAACGGATGGTAATTTTACGTGACTTTCAAGAGAAACCAGCTTGGTACTTTCCTTTTATTTTAAAAGAGTGGTTTTTTTTTCTTCATAATAGTGGCCCACAGCCCACATAAAATTCAAACTATGATTTTGATTAACAAACATACAATGCTGCCCGGTTTTAATATTTTATTAGATTGTTTAAAATTCAACATTAAGGAAATTTTAATGTTGGTTAACTTATACCCTTTCTGGTCATATATTGTGTTTACAATGCACTAAATCTTCTGATATGGGCTAGAGCATGTTGTGACTTTCATTGATCCATCCTATTCTCACTTATGGCTCTGACAAAATGAAAGTGGCAGAGGTATGAACGATAGTAGTAATAATATACAGCAAATCCCTTTGATGAAATGAGTGAAGGTGTCGCTTGTAGAGTGAGTTGATGTATGCGGTGGGCTTGGCAGACTCATGTGTAATGGCATCTTCTGGCTCAGTGAGGAAAGCAACAGGAAACTACCTCCCTCATCATTTCCCTAATACGCCTCTTCAACGCTGCCTAGGCTTTGTAGCTGATGGTTGAACTGTTGAGTATCCAACCAACCTTAGCGTTGAGATGTATACAAACACACACATACATACATACACACACGCATACATACATACCTTAAAAAGGCAGTGTAGAATAAATTAGAAACACCTACACTATAAGAATTAATAGCCAGAGCTATTATTTATGGTTATTAGTGGGAATTACTCCATCTAGATATCATATTCTGAAAATTGAAAAATGACACCTGGACACAGGAATCGAACCCGGGACCTTTGGTTTAGTATGCCAATGCTCTGACCACCAAGCTATCCAGTAGTTGTCCCTTGTTCAAGGTCAATCTTCACTTATATTTTAAGGCAGCGTCTGTGATCGAAGTGCAAAACTCGTCTGCCTTAAAACATGAATAAGGAATGACCCTGGACGCGGAATGACTCTTGGATAGCTCAGTAATTAGAGCACTGGCGTAGTAAGCCAAAGATCCCGGGTTAGATTCCCGTGTACAGGTAATATTTTTCTATTTAAAGAATACTTAAAAGTAATGCTATTAAAATGTATTGTATTAATAACTAAATAATAACAAATCATTTATAAATGGTGTGTTATAATTAGACTTACGAATTTGATAGCTTAGAAGAAGATTTATGTGGTTTACAGGTTTTACCCCTATAACTTAACTATTTTTCTAACATACAAGAACTCTTATCTTTTGGACTTTTCAAGGATGATTCGATGTTTGTAATCCATCATCTTAAGGTCCCAAAGAACTCCTGTAATGTGGCCATAAGCCGATCCCAAGCCCGGTTGAGAAACACACAGGGCAGGTGTGGAACCGGTAACTACCGCAGGAAGGTAAGCCCAGAACAACTTTTTCATTTATTACAGTGTTATTAATTGTGTGTATTGTTGTAACTACAGTTTCAAAATCTGTTATCAATGAACTACCCCATAATGTTTTCCTACATTAGTATAACTAAACATTATTTTAATAACAGTAAGAAAGATATTTCATATATAACATTTGAACAAAATTGCTAATCGCATTTTTTTTAAATCAGACGTCTGTATTTATGGACGAGGAAGGTAAGTGTACCCACATTTTCGTGCAGGTAGAGTGGAAAACCATTTAAGGAAAACCACCCTTGGTAAACCCAACTGGTTCATGATTTGATCAAATTCATCATTCTCAACCTTTGGTCCAAGACTTGTGCCTTCTCGCCGTCTCTGCACACATCAACGCAGTCATCCCATGGGATGCCACTCACTGTAAAACATTCGTCTATTAATTAAAACATTTCAGCACCACTTGTGTCAGTCGGTAACGGCTCATATAGAAGCAGATCCTCTTGAAAAGGCTACCAAGTATTGATAGCACACAAATACTTACAAAATTGCCAACCCGGCTACATGTCCAATTGGAGCGAAAAAAGTGTTATCAGGTTGTGATTTTGTTAGAGTAAAGTCAGATTTCCTGAGATGCTGAATGGTCAAGGAGAAGACATCTAGTGAAGAGCTAGGTTACCTGAGCAGGTGGATGGTCAAGGAGAAGAAATCCAATGGGGATCTAGGTTATCTGAGCAGGTGAACGGTCAAGTAGAATATATCCAGTGGGGAGCTAGGTTATCTGAGCAGGTGAACGGTCAAGGAGAATATATCCAGTGGGGAGATAGGTTATCTGAGCAGGTGAACGGTCAAGGAGAATATATCCAGTGGGGAGCTAGGTTATCTGAGCAGGTGAATGGTCAAGGAGAAGAAATCCTGTGGGGAGCTAGGTTACCTGAGCAGGTGAACGGTCAAGAAGAATATATCCAGTGGGGAGCTAGGTTACCTGAGCAGGTTAACAGTCAAGAAATCCAGTGGGAGCTAGGTTACCTGAGCAGGTGAACGGTTAAGGAGAATATATCCAGTGGGGAGCTAGGTTATCTGAGCAGGTGAACGGTCAAGGAGAATATATCCAGTGGGGAGCTAGGTTATCTGAGCAGGTGAACGGTCAAGGAGAATATATCCAGTGGGGAGATAGGTTATCTGAGCAGGTGAACGGTCAAGGAGAATATATCCAGTGGGGAGATAGGTTATCTGAGCAGGTGAACGGTCAAGGAGAATATATCCAGTGGGGAGCTAGGTTATCTGAGCAGGTGAACGGTCAAGGAGAATATATCCAGTGGGGAGCTAGGTTATCTGAGCAGGTGAACGGTCAAGGAGAATATATCCAGTGGGGAGATAGGTTATCTGAGCAGGTGAACGGTCAAGGAGAATATATCCAGTGGGGAGATAGGTTATCTGAGCAGGTGAACGGTCAAGGAGAATATATCCAGTGGGGAGATAGGTTATCTGAGCAGGTGAACGGTCAAGGAGAATATATCCAGTGGGGAGATAGGTTATCTGAGCAGGTGAACGGTCAAGGAGAATATATCCAGTGGGGAGATAGGTTATCTGAGCAGGTGAACGGTCAAGGAGAATATATCCAGTGGGGAGATAGGTTATCTGAGCAGGTGAACGGTCAAGGAGAATATATCCAGTGGGGAGATAGGTTATCTGAGCAGGTGAACGGTCAAGGAGAATATATCCAGTGGGGAGATAGGTTATCTGAGCAGGTGAACGGTCAAGGAGAATATATCCAGTGGGGAGATAGGTTATCTGAGCAGGTGAACGGTCAAGGAGAATATATCCAGTGGGGAGATAGGTTATCTGAGCAGGTGAACGGTCAAGGAGAATATATCCAGTGGGGAGATAGGTTATCTGAGCAGGTGAACGGTCAAGGAGAATATATCCAGTGGGGAGATAGGTTATCTGAGCAGGTGAACGGTCAAGTAGAATATATCCAGTGGGGAGATAGGTTATCTGAGCAGGTGAACGGTCACGGAGAATATATCCCGTGGGGAGCTAGGTTACCTGAGCAGATGTACGGTCAAGGAAAAGAAATCCAGTTGGGATCTAGGTTACCTGAGCAGGTGAAGGGTCAAGGAGATTATATCCAGTGGGGAGCTAGGTTACCTGAGCAGTTGAACGGCGCTCAAGGTGGAAGGATCCATGGAGTCACAATAGTCATTTTTCTGTCCATATAAGGGGATAGATATGGTACACAATCTCTCCTATGTCAGGCAGGTATCACTCCTCATAAAGATATAAATCTTCGATACTAGTAATAATTTGCATAATGTAAGACTATTGGTTGCATAAAAGTATTGTCAAAATTAATAATCATATTGAAATAGTGAAATAATAATAAAGGATATCCGACCAGACAATAAAGTTTCCAGGTGCAAAATAATTATAAACCCGTGTATTTTATTAGAGTGTTTAGGGCTAGTAATCAATTCATTTAGAATTGAATATAAAATTAGGGGTAATTAATCAAATTATTTATGTAAAAATACCCTAATTTCTAAAAGCAAAGTATAATGGTCGAGTAACGACAATCTTCCAAATGACTTGTAGCATCTAGAGGGGAATTTAGCATTTTAAGGGTTTTGTTGAGTATTTTTCTGGAATATATTTTTATGCGGGAGTTAGTTTTAGTGTCCTGGGAGAGCAAGCTAGGAACAGGCAGGTAGTGTAAGGAAAACTTTTGATAGGAGTTGAGGCAGGAGATTTCTGCCATACAGTGGCGTGTTGTGATGTCAGGACTTGGAGCCTTCAACGTTTGGAAAGAGAGTGGTTTTATGGCACTTCCTCGTGAGTTTTAGGGGGCAGGTATTGAATCCTGGGCCGCCCGTGGTCACTGTATGACGGAAGTATGTTGAGGATACGTTCCAGTTTTTGGGAGCTAGCCCTGATCGAGTTTATTTTTATTGTGCTATCTGGGAGTTTATAAAGATAAGTCCATATTATGCCACAAGTTTAAAACGACTTATTCTGAATTGATTTGGTTGGAGGAGTGATTACAATAATAATAATAATATTTCCAAGTGTGAAATTGCATTCAACTACTAAAGTTTTGTTTGAGGTTGTGTACAACACGGTTATGTGTGGAGGAAATTTGGAGTCTGTGTGCTGTGGAGACGTTTGGTCTTGATATTTTTCCTTTTGTTTTTATTTGGGGTTATGTGTCCTTCCAATAAATCTACGGCTAGGTGATTTTATTTCCCTATTTATTACCCTTTCTCTGCTTAAAACAGTGTACTTGTATATTTATTTTCAGCTGGTTAGATTTGTTTATATTTTTATCATTGATTATTTTTGTTAATTTAAGCTATTTTCAGTAAATTTTTTTTTAGTTAGAATACCTGGTGGATAGGTAGTGTTAGTGTTGATACAGCAATTTTTAGTTGTTCATTAGGTTCATAAAGCAGGATTGAAGGCGGAGGATGCGAGTGGCTCATAAAGCGAGTTTGGATATGAGTCTTTCAAGAGAGTGGGGAGGTATCTAGTTGGAGTGCTCATATAGAGTATTTGGCACTTAAGCTTTTAATTTCTATAGTCTGTGGATTCATAAGTTTTTTCTATTAGCTAGAAATGTAGACTTTTTGTAACATGCTTGTAAATACTATACAATCCACTTTTTTTCGTGTGTGTGTGTCACACTTTGTCGTTTTGGAGGAAAATTTAAATAGGTTGCTTTCAATACGGGTGAAATTTTGGGAAACTTTCGCCATTTCTCAAAGCAAAGGGGGCTGTGAAGTGGTCAGGGTTTTAGGCTCTTAATACTTGACCACTTCATTTAAATATATTGGTATGCCATTATTTATTTTTAATATTCTTGAATCATATAAATTCCTTATTATGTTATAGGCTTGCAAGTGCCCAGTATTTATAATATTAAAATACTTTAATAAACAGTTTGTATANCCCTTAAGTTTACTAGAAATTCTGTTAAAATTATCAAGATACTGATAATGCCATACTTATGGTATATTATTGTTATCCAATCAGTTTGGCCTAATATAATTAATAGCCTTCAGCATCTACAATGTATTGATCTTTCTTAGGCATAACTTAATCTGTATGTAATTAAGTTATTCTGTTAAAATGTTTAATTATCAAAAACAAGGACGACAAGGGTTACTTATAATTAATTATATGGAGTGAAAGAGAAATGTTTTCTGCATAAAAGTCACTATTTATGGACGTGACATAAATTCTGGACTAGACGTTGGAGCACCTTAAATATAAGGCTATTTTAGATGTTAAATCCATTCATCTCCCTTCTTTTTTTTTATAAAGGTCGTATATTTTAGATTATAAATCTGTTTTTTGTATAAAAATCACCATTGAAATTTTGGAATAGACGCTGGAGCGTTTTAAACATAAGGACCGCCCAAAACATTTTAGATGATAAATCCATTCATCACTCTTTTTTTCCATTAAGGATGTAAGTAAATCTTTCATCACCCCCTTTTTTTTACTAACTAACTAAACAGTTTAGTTAACAGAACATTCTTTGGATCATTCTTTGAACTAATCAAACAATTTAGTTAACAGATCATTCTTTGGATCATTCTTTGAACTAATCAAACAATTTAGTTACTTAGACATTGTGTTTCAAGTCTGCGCAACACCCCAAAATAACTAGATTTAACAGTTATGTGGATGTGGAATAGTTAAGTTCAGCAAAGTGCCTATGTTGCGCTTTAAGCATTAGGTTAACGTAACATTTTACTCAAAAAATAATAATATTTCCCCTTATAAAGCCTCAATTTCTCATGTTATTTTTATTATTATTAATTTTAATATTTCATTTAAATTAATTTCTCTCCTTTAATTTAACATTAAAATATATTATTAATATTTAACTTGCTAATATTGTTTGTCAGCACATTTTAGTTTAGAATTTTTTAAATTCATTTGACTACAAATGAATCTTTTTGTTCAATTTAAATTACATATTATCATCTATTGTGTTGCAAGCCTGCGCGTTATCCTTAACTTCCAAGAATAAACAGTTAATAAAAGTTTAACTAGGTGATATACAAAAATATGTATAGATTGAATTATGCACCAACAACACTGGGGACCCACTTCGGTGGCCGCGTGGTCTAACACGCTACTCTAGTGTTAGACTAAACTGCCGAATACGGAGCTCGATTCCGGTCAGGTGCACTGAGGGTTTTTTCCTGAATGGTTTTCCACTCTTCCTCTACGCAAATGAGGTTCTACCTCATCTCAATTAAATCTTCCTAATTCCTAACCCATTAGTGTAGCTGGTACATAGGCGTATATCCCGAACGGGTAGAAAGACGCGGTATTAAAAAAACTTAGGGGGGGGGGATATAAATTTGAAGATAAATTAGATCTGGGAGTAGGCGAACCAAAAGTTTGGGTTCACCTGCCTTAAATGACCTTTGAATTTAAAGCTTAACTTTTACATTTCGAGTGACATCATGAAAATCATAAATGTATTTAGGAGAGTGAGTGTTTGAAGGCAGGTGTGGACAAGCTGACGACTTAATAATCTCTTTATTAAAGAAATGTTGGTTAGTATGTCACCGAAACAGAATATTTTTTCTGGATCGAGCCTTCACTTCCTCACTTCTTTCTTTCCGTCCCATATACTTTTAGAAAAAAATAAAATAATAAAATACTTGTATGACGTCACGTGATCCTCGTCGAATTGACGTTATGCGTCTCGGCGCCTGCGCCGTGCGTTGCTACTTGCGCGGCGGTGGCTCCGCGCTGCGGCGGGAAGCGCAGTGAACGTTGCAGATGAGCCGGGAGGGAGAGCAGCTTAGTACGATCAATACCAGACACATCAATACAGTAGGACAGAACGACTCCGAAAAACCTTTACTTTCGTTGTATTATCATTTCTACAGCTACAAGATTTAGTACGGAAATGTTACCTGCTTTCCTGTAAATTCGATTAATGAACTGTTCTTTCCGTTTCTTAAACTCGTACGAAAAAGTTTGTAAACGCTTGCTTCAAGGATAGACAAATATGTTTTGAATATTCAATTGTTCCATTCCAATTATAAGCTTAATTTGAAAAAATATATATATATTTATGTTTTATTAAAATGAGATTGAAATAAATCAAACTTTAATCACAATTCAATAAGAATGAATGAAGATCACACAGTATATAAAGTGTTGTGAATTGTATATGTAAAAAGGAACATAATAAACTAGATAATTAATTTGGTGAAAATGATTTGGTCCCGATGACTCGTTCAAAATCGTAGCACGTATTGGACAAGACAGGTTGTGGAGTTATTTAAGTTACTACATGAAAGTTGTAAACGATATTGAACAACATGTGTTGGTACAGTCTGTGTTGTTGAAAAACGACACCCTCACCCTCGATTGTGGCTACCATCGATACATCGGTGTTTCGGAAGGTTGTACTATTGTCGCTCAGGGTATGTAATATTTTTTTTTAAGATTCCAAGGTTGCTTGCATTTTGCTAATTACTACACTTTTGTAGTTTATGGTAGATTATATTTTGTTAATAACTATACTTGTAGCTTATGGCAGCTTAGGCATACATTTTGTTGACTATACTTCGATTGAACTTTATGACAGCTTACATTTGGTTAATTAATACACATGTAATTTATGACAGCTTACATATTATTAATCACCACACATTGTAGCTTATATAACATCTTACATTTTGGTAATTATAACACTTTTGGTTTATGACAGCTTTCATTTTGTTAGTTACTACACTTGTGGTTTATGACAGCTTGCATTTTGTTAATTAAAACACTTGTAGTTTATGATAGCTTTCACTTTGCTAATTACTAGGCTTGTAGTTTATGATACTTACATTTTGTTAACTAAAACACTTGTAGTTTATGATAGCTTTCACTTCGCTAATTACAACGCTTGTAGTTTATGATACTTACATTTTGTTATTAATACACTTGTAGTTGATGATATTCATGATTTAATGCCCATAAATGCCTATTCTGTTTGTTTTTGCCTATTTTATGAACAATAGTTTTAACGCTTCTTCGGGAATGGCAAACTTGAAATTCTGTATACTGGCATCGTGAGAAGTAGAACGAAGCTTTTAAAACTACAGTAAAACCTCGTTAGACCGAAACCCTGTAGTCCAAAATTCTGGATAATCTGAACACACTTTTCGGAAAACAGAGGGAAAAATTAAGTAAAATGAAATATATGTTATTAGTTAACAAACTCAAAGTTTCAAAAAATTATAAATGTAAGAAAGAGTGATAGCTGATAATAAATGCTTGATATTTACATGTTTTAGTCAACACAATGTGGTTTCTTGTCACTGAAAATAATTATATTACATAATACATGTTACACATCAGTTAAATAAATGAAAATTTGATTAAACTCATTCAAGTGTGATTTAAAATTCGTGAAAGTAGTGTATTCTCCCCGCTTAATCCGAACTTTCACTAATCCGAACAAGTTTCGCTCCCTATTAGTTCGGATTAACAAGGTTCTAGTGTTTAAAAACATTCCACCTGACAAGCGAGCCAATTTCACTACTGACAATCTAGGAAAGTATCTAGCGATTAACTAAAATGAGAATTGCCCGTAAACTCGCTTAGGTGGTATGTGTGATCTAAGGCGTAACTCTAGCAATAGATTAGACTGCCGATGATGGGGGATCGAGGTTAAAACCCCGTTTAGGTTTAATGAGGGTAATTATTTCCTAAAATTGTTCCCACTCTCCCTCCAAATACCGGTACACTTCCTCTAAATTCAACCTTCCTTATCTCTAACACAGTAGCGTAACTAGGACAGACGCGTATAATTCTAAAGAGTAGTCTTATAATATTTAGCACCGCGTCTTACTACCCGTTCGGGTTATAAGAGTGGTCTTGCAATGCTAAAAAAAACTGCTATGAGTGATATATTGCAGTAAAATCAATTTTACATTGCTTATTGCCTGTTTTTTCCTTAAGTGACTATTTGGGTGCCAATTTTAAACATATTTGGTACCGCTCCCTCATGTTGGTACAATATCGTAGTTTTATGATACAGACGCAAGGTGGCTTCAAGGTTCTGTTGTGACCAAAATAAATATGGCCTAACTTATTAGATTATCGCTTTAATGCTACGTTTAACATAATTAAATTAGTAGCAATGACCTAGTCGTCTGAATCGATAGACTCGCGATGCACTTGGTCGTTGTTGACCGGGAAGTTGGAACGTAGCCGCGGCTTTGTGGGTGAGCTTGCTAATATGTTTTTACGTCCACTATGCGTGCTAATTCAGGTGCATTTCCTCTTAATTTAACTTATTATCTCTTGTTCTTATATTTAATTGTTAGTGATCTTTGTGTTTAAATTTTAACAATAATTAAAATTTAAGAAAAATTATCGATTTTATCCAAGAGCAGTAGCATAGGAACTATTTTAAATTTGGTAGGGAGGGGGGCGGGGGTGTGAGAGAATAGAGCTTGGGTAAAAATGAGCTTGTGGCGCCCAAAGAAATGAAGTTTGTTCCCTTTATGAAAAAAAAAAAAANTCGGTGTTTACAATGGGGACCCTTACACAATTTGATTGGAAACATCTTTAATTTAAACTAAGGAATTAGTGAGAGTCCCCAATCAGGAACCTTCAGCGCCAATCACAATTTTTAGGGGGTGCTTAGCAGCCCCAAATGTCTCTTCACCCCCTATTCCTACGCTCCTGTCTAAGAGGATAGAAATTAATGGTCTAATTAATAAACAATGTAGCATAAATTGCCTAAATAAAGGGCGGATAAAGTAAAACACACTGGGGGAGGAGTAAAGGAGGGGGGAATCCCACACAGTGTAACCGGCCGGGATTCAAATCCAATAGTAAAATGCAAACAATCTTAAATGGAGGCCTGCGAAACATCAAGAAAATTATTTCTAGCTCCCTTAAGGGTATTTGCTCGAATCTATAGGGCAGGACAAGAACGATTCTAAGTTTATTTTGAGTACGCTTCCATGTGCTAATGATTTTACGTGCGTGACTCAAGTTCCTATACAAAAATGTAATTTTTATTTTTGTATCACGCGTCTTTCTGCCTGTTTGGGCTATCAGAAACTAATACCGCCTTTCTCTAGGCATTGCTGGTGAATTTCTACCCAACTCCCTTCTAATCTTTAACACTTAGATTAAATAATCAAATGACTTTAGGTCAAGTTGAGTTGAGCAACTTACACAAAGCTAAGAATGATGCACTGGCCTAGGACTTTAAAGCTGGCTCATCAAGATATACAAACCTTTACTATCGTCCAATCTTTCCAGGAAGGGTCTTTGAGAAAATACAATATTTTTTTATCCAACGTTATTTTGTATCCAACGTTGATAGCATTTAACTATATAAGGGGTATTAGGTATTGATAATATATTTCAAATGTGACAGATGCAGACCACATGGTTTGAATACATGACTGCGTGAAAGTTGATCAAGTAATTTTTCTAGCCTTCAAATAAGTTCCTTCCTATAAAAATTGAACTGTATATTTTACCAAAAAAACAAAATTTAATATTTCCTAAAGGCGTTGTAGCTATACTCAATAAGACAATAATGATAGTATTTATCTACGTCTTAGTTCCAATTTAATACATTTAATGAAATATAAGAAAGATAATCCATAGTTAAATAGTTGGAAGGTTATTTACTTAATAATTTCGGCAAAAGTATTATTTAAAATGTTCTGAAACCTGTATTTGTTTTTGTTTAAGGCTAATCGTTTAAATAAACCACTTAATTACACTGATATTTCTTTGGTCACTAATGATTATTTCTTCTAGTTTTTTTAATAAATAAGTATAAATCTCCCACGACCCTTTCCATCCACTCTCACACTTTAATAATCGCAAGGATTAAACGCATTTAAAATTACACTAATAGAGTATGGATGAGGAAGTTAGAATTCTAGAGGAAATGTATCCACATTTCAGCGTAGGTTAAGTGGAAAACTATCTTCATCACAATCCCTTCCTGTCACCGGTGAACTAGATCAGGTGAGCTTGATATTTAGTCCGCGTACCCATCAATTTGGGTTTTTATCCAAACCACTACGCCAAATTTAAATTTGATTTATTTTATCCTCCATGCAGTCTTGTACAAACTTTCATTTTGGCTAGAAGTTATTTAAAATAAACCTACAGATTAAATTGTAGATTTAGGGGACGCGAGAAAAGGTAAGTGTTTTTATAATTTTTATAGCAAAACATTTCTATGGTTAAAAAAAATCAAATATTGCCTCAGTACATACATAATTTTATTCACATGGTGACTTTGACAATTGTTGAATATTTGTCAAGGGTGTCCTGAAATTTAATGACAACATTTTCTCTTAATTTAAAAAGTTTATCTTCAGTTGAACTGACTGGGATTTGAACCCCGATCTCCCCGTCATCCGCAGGCCAGTCTAACGCAAGAGTGACGCCCTAAGCCATTCAGACACTGAAGCTAGTTGATCACGAAGCTAGTTCGGTTGTTCAAGTCTTTCTTCTTCATCAAGATTTGTACTGTAAGTAAACAAAAGGAAGGAGGAGATTTTTACCCGGGAGTGAATCATCCACAACGTAATCTCTGTCACCCAAATTTAAATTTGGCCAATAACATTGAGTCACCCACTCGGTGGTCAAATGGTCTAATGTAGAGGCTGGCAACATATATTTCAATGTAGTCAAAGGTGTGTAAAAATTGAGAAATTAGGTTGTTAAATCGAATATTTAAAACAATAAGTTTATCAAAAGCATATACACTTTGACTATTCAGTTATAACTGCCAAGGATACAAATGATGAAAATTATTCAAATTATAGATGCAAGACAATTTAATGTGAAACTTGACAATCCTCATATCTGAAGGCAGAAGGCAGAGAAGAAGCGAAGGGTTGTGAAAGAGAATGAAGGGGAGCATTGGATATCAGTGACGTGGAATGCTTACAATTATATGCAGGAAATATCAAGTTACAACCAGCACAGGCCGTCAGAAAAATTTTGATTTTACTGTGAAAGCTGTAAAACTCAAATTCGCCGCACTTTTATAGCCAACTCGCCATATGTGACCCAACCCGGTTCTAAAGCATCACTTAAAATATACTGGACTGCCCATGACGGGCAGATTTGGCGTTCGGATCCTGGTTGGGTGTGCTGAGTGTGGTTTTTACTAAATAGTTTTCTATTCTCCCTCCACCCAAATTTGGATAAACTTAACTCTTAATTAAATCTTCCTCATCCCTAACACATTGAGGTAACTAGTTCATATACGTATAATCCGAACAAGTAGTGAGATGAGATGAGGTGAGGTAAAAAAAAAAATTGAAAATAATCTCAACAGATATTGAATATTTGCCATGATCATGGTGACAGTTGATGATAACCTTTTTAAATGAAGAGAAAAAGAACTGGTCAAATTATGCAATGCCCATGACAGATAATTAAAACCTGGTGAGATACGCATGTGTTTAAAACTAAACTAAATATATAAACTGGTTGAACTGATGCAATCTATTATTTACGTTGGCAAACAAAATGTTAAGTGTCGTAAAAAATGCCAAAATAGTGAATATAACTGGCGTTATTTTCCATCCCATTGTAAGGAATGATGTGACCTGTAAAACTCGTGTCTCCTGATCTGTGTACATACATTGGTTTGAGTCGCAGTGGGGTGTGATAAGGCTTTTTTCCCCTACATGGTTTACTCTCCACACAATATGGGTAAATTACCATTTACTCTAGATTCTACCTTACTCTTTCCTTGCCCATTAGAAAAAATAAGTGGATAATTCAAATGTGCAGTAAGACGTGGTGCACAAAAAAAACAAAATAACACATGATGGAAGTGTTTGGTTGCTGTAACGTGTTACATTTGCGTGGCGAGAAGGGCAACATGTGTCGCTTCAGTTTCCGCGCCAAAGACAGCATGTATGTCGGAAGATAGAGCATGGCTTACACGCTGCGAGCTACTGGCTAGTCAGTAAGACAGTAGCTGGCCTTCTAACCGGGTGGACAGTTATTGGCCTCTGCTGTACGGTGATCGTAAGTTAAAATGTCTGAAGAGCGTATCGTTATTTTCGTAAGATAATAAGATCATTTTATTTAATATTGTGAGATCAATTATCATATTTAAATAAGTAGGCGAGGAATAGGACAGTTAAATAAAAAACGACGACAACAACCACGTGCAATATTATCAGATGTCTGGTCAGCTACTGACTGGCTGGCTAGGCCAGCTGTTGACCTACCCGCACGTGTGGCGGCGGCCGCTGGTTCGGTCCGTATAGCTCGCTTGTAGGTTGACACTATGGAGTTTTTATTACCGCATTTTACTACTCGTTTGGGCTATAGGCTTCACCTATGTACTAATTACTCTACTGTATAGGAAGGAATTAGGAAGGTTGAATTTAGAGGAAGTTTATCCGCATTCGCGTGGAATTAGAGTAAAAAACCCTCAGTACAACCGATCGGGATACGAACCCCGATCTCCCAGTAATCGGCGGTCTAGTCTATTAGAAGTGCGTTTATTACTTGTTTCGTTCCTGTTAGTTATATAAAGATATGAAGGAAGGAAGTTGTTTGGTTTGGATGGACAAATAAAGAATAAGAGCGTAGAAGTAGAGATAAATTCAAGCAAATAGTTTTATTGACTCACGTCTTACCAGCCGGACTATCTGCATATTTACACAAACGGAGTAAGGATGAGGACTGAAGAAATCAGAGGAAGTGGACCATCGAGCGAGAGTGGGAGACAATTTAAAATATATATAAAACACCTCAGTACACCAAGATAGGTTTGTAAAAAACTATCTCTCTCATGCCTGTCAAACTAGACAAGACGAGATTGATGCCTTTGTATCCACAGGAATGGGTCCCAAGTAGGTGACATGGTAAAGGCGTGAGATGTTATCTCCTGGACACTAAATATTCAGCGTCTTAGAGATTTCTTCTAATGACTATTAAATGCCAATAAATTTTAGTGGTGTATCTGTAGTATATGTATGGTGTCTCTGGAAGAATGGGAATAACAGACTTATTAGAGATGAGACGCTAGAGTCATAGATTATCTCGAATCCTCGGTGGTATTCGAGATAATCGAGATTCGTTAAAATCTCAACAACAACAACAAAAAGTCTCTCATACAATAATTTATGAATACCTTGACTTGATATATCAATTTTAATCAATTGATAAACATAATTATATTGACTTGTGTTTGGAGGGTATCAAAATAACAATAAAGGACAATATTGTATTAATTAATCAACATAAAAAGTGTTATCTTTGTTGTTTATGGTGCAACATAAATTACAAACAAATTATAATATGTTCATTGGTTTTAATAATTAAACTATTTTTAGTTCGATTTTAAATATTCTCAATTTAACTAAATTAGTACATTTTTAAAGATTTAAGGATTCGAATTTTGATTTGAGATTCGAAAGAAAATTTAATATTGGGATTCGAGAAATATAGGATTCAAATTATAATTATAATATTTTTAATAACATTTTCTAATTAATCCTTAATAAGCGTTCAATGTCTTGGATACACATTGGGAGGACAAACATGCAGCCCTCATTTTATAATTATCTTCTAACATTTCTTTGTTGCACGTCAACTGCTTCGGGGGAAAAAAATATGTTTTATAGAATGGGATCGTTTTAGGACAGTTATTTAAGGTTCTAGAGTAGGTATTATGAGCTAAGGTAAGTGTTTTTACAGTTTTGATAACAAAATATTTTTTGGGTCAAAATAAATCAAATACTTTTCTAGTAGAAACAAAGAGCTTAATTTTCTTCACAAGATGATATTAACAGTATAACATAATAACAATAACTGTCAAGAGTGTCCTGGAATTTAATGACAACTTTTCTCTTTATTTAAAAAGTTTGTCATCTAATGCCACTATGCTCATGACAGATGTTCAAGAACTGTTGATATCACCATGTGAAGAAAATTAAACTATGTGCAATATTTGATTTACTTTGACCAACATTTTTTTATATAAAAACATTAAAAACACAGGCCTTTTCTCGCGTCCTTTACATCCCCACCTTAAAGCTACTATCATATCATACGTCAAATCATATGTTCTATTGCCATCAATTTTGACAAAACTTGTCAATACCAATAAAATAATTATTTTCAAAATTTTCATTGCTTCCTACTACCAGCTTGAGCTATCTGCATATTTACACGAACGAGGGGTGACCTAGCGGTCTAGGGGTAAGGTGTCAGACTTCTGTGCTGGGGGTCTGGGGTTCAATCCTCGGTCCCGGCACAGATGTATCTGATTTACAAACCCTTCCTTCACCTCTGACAAGACTTGTATTAATCACAACTTGTGAATGTGAGGAATGCCAGGCCTCCACTGTGGTTCGGATCCCACGTTAAAGAGTAGGTCCTCCATTTCATCTCACAATCACCCTACCATTACACATTAGCGTAAGTGCGTGTAACCCGAACGGGTAGTAAGACGCGGTGATAATAATAATAATAATAATAATACACGAACGAGGTAGGAATTCGTAAGGTAGAATTTTGAGAAATTTGCTTAGAGGGAGAGTGGGGGAAATGATTTAGGAAAAAATAGTCCTCTGTACTCATAACCAAGAGTCAAATTCCGACCTATCGGTTAAAGGAACACCAGATTAGACGATGTTTACGTCTTAGGCCCCGTGCCCTCCGATTTATGTGATATTTTAGTCCTAGTCTGTCAATATTTAGAGTAAAATATATTCGTTATGTGTTTGAATCCAAACCTATATTTCTATTATTATTTCACTATCGATTGAAGCCCTTGTTACTGACTGGCTTCCGTCCGTCTTGATAACAATTATTGTCATATTAGTGAATGTTAAAAACAAAACAAATATTGTAGTTCTAAATGAATGCTTTATTGTTTCGTTTAATTGAGCCAGTTTGTTCATTTTAAGTGAACACAATTATTGTTTGAGTAGGAAACATCTTCTCACATTTCAATGAAAGGTCACACGTGTTTATTTACGTACCACGTAGTAAGTAATTCTTTTAAATTATCACGTTTAACGCCTTTTTTTTTAGCGCCATGTATTAATACCCGTTGGGGCTATACGCCTGTATACGGATTAGAGGAAGTGGACCCGCATTTGCGTGGAGGGAGAGTGGAAAACCATTTAGGAAAACCAACCCCAGTTCACCCGAGCCAGATTAGAACCTCGATCACCCCGTCCTCGGCAGTTTAGCTCAACACGAAACTAGTGCGTTAAGTAATTACGCCACAGAGGTGGGTAAATTATAATTCCTAGTTCCATTATTTAAATTATGTGAATATCCCTGGCGGATAGGAATACGTGAAGCATGGAAATAAAAAACACTTCTGTGTAATCAGTTTTCTATGTTTTACTTTAAACTAACGGTTTGTCTCGTTCTTCTCACGGATAAGCATCACCAAAACCATTTCAAATCAGAACGTTCAACATTCGGTTGACCAATTTTTGATAGTTTCTCGTTGTGCCCTCCTAAACTAATTATGCCAATCATGTTAATTAATAAATTAAATTACAAAATATTACCTTGCCAACAAACTGAGTGCATAAACAAACGCAATCCATTAACAACGCCATTTTTTACATAATCACGATCATAAAATAAACGAACTAATATACATTGTTACATAATTATATTGGAAAATAGAGCACCACAGTTCACCAGTTCCCGAATGATACGTGAATGGGTCAGTCGATGAGTGGGTTTTGCCTTTTATTATATAGATATCAAACTATTTCAATAAATATCGAAATAACCTCGTTCTTGTCAAATCGACCCCTTAAGGGCACAGGCGTGGCGTTCCTTTTTGCCTTTCAACCTTGTGACAACTACGCCCATGCATAGACCATCTAGTGTGAGCAGCAGACGAGACGGATGATCGAGCCAAGTTTCGGTCGTCCTGTCTCGAGTGATCATTGACCACCTTGACACTGCGACATCCTTCATGTGGACACGCGGCTAAGGGAACCATCCGTATCCACTGGGCAGAGTAAGACAAAATACACCGCGGACTAAGTCAATAGATCATAGCGCGGAACAAAAGATAAGCAATGAGAACAAATCGAAAGCCAGTTCATCTAGAATAAGTTTGGGTGGAAATAATCTCCTTAAAGGATTAAAAAAAAAGTGACAGGTACCAGAATAAAATAAGAACACTACTTTTATTCATGCGCAATATCGATACGATACATTATAAAACAAGGGATGCAATTGTTTAATTTAATTTTGCCCTTACCCGCCTCGGTGGCCGTATGGTCTTAGGCGTAACTCTCGCGATAGTTTAGGCTGCTGATGATGGGGAGATCGGGGTTCGATTCCAGTTGGGTGTGCTTACGGTGATTTTCCCCTAAATGGTTTTCCACTCTCCCTTAACGCAAATGAGGGTACACATCCTCTAAATTCAACCTTCCTAATTCGTAACACATTAGAGTAATTCTTCTTAGCACCGCGTCCTACTACCCCTTCGGATTATATGCCTATGTACTAATTACGCTAATGAGTTAAAGATTAGGAAGATTTAATTTAGAGTAAGTGCACCCACATTTGCGTGTAGGGAGCGTGTAAAACCATTTAGGAACAAAACCTTAGTGCTCCCAACCGGGATCAAACCCATATCTCCCCGTTTTCGGCAGTCTAGTCCAAAATAAGATTAGCGCGTTAGACCACGTGGCCACCGAAGCGGGTATTAGAGTAATTACAGTAGTAGATAGGCGTATAACCCGAACGGGTGGTAAATTGTAGTGCTAAAAAATGTAATGGTTTTCTCGGTGTAGACTACATTTACCATCTCTTGGCATGGATACCTCTAGGCGTTTATTCGGGCATTCAAACAGTTCTAGCTACTAGCTCTAGGGATGCCTCAATGGTTAGCAGGATTGTTTCGACATTGTGCAGTGCATCGACAGTGTTAGACCCATTTTTTGCATCCATTACTGTTTCCAGCCTGTGGTCCACGCTAGTTGCTTATTAAAGTCATATATCTTTCCACTACCGGCTTGCTAGGCCTGTCGTAGTTTCATATGCTTTATTATCTAACTTAAGATTAGCAAATAATACTGTGCACCGCACCGCACTAACTTTCCCGCTATTTTATCTAAATTATAATTGTAATTCGTAAGATAAATGGAAAGAAATAATATAAATTGTTAATAAAACATGATGGGGAAAAAAAGGTCATCGGATTTCACCAAAGAGAATGCATGAAATAATAGGCACTGTTATAGAAACATTATTTGCTCTGTGAAAACTCCATTTAGAAGAAAATTATACTTACCTATAGCTGGGAAAATATACATTTTATAAAATATTATTTCAAATAAAATGTTTATATCTTTAAGAGTGCTACAACTTTGCAGAGGTAAGTTATTTCGTATCTCAAACATTCTCGAAGATATTATCAAAATTGGAGATTTATGCTTTTGTAAATCACATAGCCTACTTTCAAAGTCGTTTTTATGGGAAAATCAGATGCGTTGCAGTGCGATGTAATTTTAAATGGTGCCCGGATACAAATTTTAATTAAAATAGTTATAGCTTACTTTGAGACAGTCGATTTTTTTTTCTCTTTTATCTTTAAAGTAAACCACCCTTAATTTTAGGTCTGTATAGATAATTCCGAAAAATCCTCTGGGAAACTTTTGAAGACCCTAAATATCAAGTTTTGATCTGAACAGTAATATGGTTTTTGTTCTAGTCCCAGTAAAATACAGACATACTGTATAGCCAAAATCACTTTTTCGGGTTCATCGGGCCATAAAACGTCCAAACAAAATTTGGTGAACTGAGTGGTCGCGATAAATTAAAAATGCAGAAAAACCGCACTTCTATACGTTTTCTATTTAGAACATAATCTTATATTTAATCCCCGGTTAATCGGCTGTGATATGGGCTCTTAAACTAGTACAGGATGTTTCACTCGCTCTCGGCCCCTGAGTGCTTTTCACACACCAATTCTGTCCATTAGTTTGAAAGTTATAAGGGAAACTCAAGGGCCGACAAGCGAAACACCCTGTATAATATACTCTAAGCAAACCGAATGAAAAGGCTGAATCACAAGGAAATATACCAGTCCGAAGACAGGTTAGGGAACCACATTGTGCCCCCGTGTATTGGTAACCCATCGAGTTTTCCGCCCTATTGTCGGTGTTGTGTTGGTGTTTTACAGCAGTGATGCAGCAGAGACGACCGTGAAGAGAGAAGAGGAGCCTCCAGCAGCCTCGCAAGGATGCGCTGGACCATCCCCGTGCCAGGTAACTCAACTTCGAGCCCGCTAAGGGTAAATCACAGGCTTAGACGTCCTGGTTCGATTCCAGGTGACGCTCACGAATATGTTTTCTAGCTGTACACGATTTAATCCCTATGGCTCAGTGGCTATAGTGGTTGATCACAAGACTAGGAGC